>MU223366.1:3811757-3848291 GCA_018584345.1 Thuja plicata | reverse complement strand
AGCTAAGAGCATTCTAAAAACCCTTGCACTCCATGCCTAGGGAGCTATGGATCAATTTTTGAGACCTCATGCTTGAGTGTTCTTGAATGTAAGGATTCATAGAAGTGTGACACAATTATAGCACACAAGGGCCAGCACATGTTGCACCAGATGAAGGAACCTCTACTTTTGGACAATCTCCTTCTACCATTGGAAAGGGGAAGAAGACATACAAGAGGAATAAGGATTCTACATCCCCACAATTAGAAACTATAAAGGAAGACCCAAAAGGAGAGGAAGAGGAAGAGGTCCCTCTATTCAAAAGGAGAAGGTCTCAGAAAAGGAGAGAAAAGGATATTAGTCAGAAACAATAGGAGGATCCTAAAGAGAAAGATAACCCCTTAGATGCTCTAAGATCAGATGAGTTCCAAATATCAGAATTTGAAGGTATAGAAGGTTTCTTAGATCAAGGCCAGGATACACTAGGTTATGTAACTAGATATGAAGTAGGTGGTCCTTCTCTTTTTCAACCACAGGTAATCTTAACTCCACCTCCCACTCAATTTACTAATCTGAAGCCAAATGTACCTAAAGTGGGAGATAGTTCTAAAGTAGATCAAGGGCCCAGGAATAAAGGGCCTCGAATAACCCAAGGGGTGACTACCAATGAGCCTACAACAAAGACCAATACTATTACAATTCCCCTTCACATTCCTACTCCACCAACTACTCTCCCACCTCTTATTCCTACTCCACCCCCATGATGTAGCACTAGTCTTGCTTACCCTAGCTTCTTCTAGGGTATCCTAGGCCAATCTCTTGACCTACTAGGGTTATTTTTCTAACCCTAGGATCCTTAGGAATCTTACCACAAGATCCTAACTCTTTCAACTAGTGAACACCATCTTGTAGAACAAAATACTTCCAAACTTCCTCCTAGACCTCAAATGGTCTTTCTTACATCTTTGGCCTAAAAATATCCACTTGATCCAAATTGATCAATGTTCAATCCACAAAGAGGATTAGGGTTTCAAAGATGTCCATAGGACCCTTCCCAACACCTAAAAGCATAATTTATATCAAAACCTTAATCGAGTTTCAAGGACCTACACAATTGCTTCTCAAATAGGGCTACAAGCAATTAGCCCTATTAGTCACTTTTTCTACAATAACATAGAAAATGTCCTAACAAGTGCCCAAACACGTTTAGGATCTAGACACCCTTTACTAATACACTAGATATTTTCTAGGTCTAAAGCTTCCAAGCTATCTGTACAACTCTGCGTACAAACAAGGCTAAAAATTAGGGTTTTGAGGGTTTCAAAACTAGTTTGACAGAAACTTCTTTCTTTCCATCCAAAAAACCTCACCAATTCTTCCCATTCACCTTGGGATATCAAAAAACACAAATTTACTCCTCCACAAACTCTTATTTAAGCTATGAATTCTTTCAATCCTCCATAATGGCTCTGCAACTAATGGTGATCCCTAGCCATGCCACACTGGCTCACCTAGGGAATCACCTTAAAAATAACTGTCATAACTTCCAGTGCCCCTCCTTCACTATAAAAAATATACACAGATTAAAACACCATAATCCAAGATCCCATGCAAGTGCCACAATGGAAAATGTAGTTAAGACCCCATTTGCAGATGTTACTTAAATCAAACCAGCGACTGGACTAAACTTAAATGATTTTGAAAAAGCAATCAAAAATATTGAATCAACCTATATAAAACCACAAGAATTCTTAAAAAACCCTACATTATACTAAAAAAAGATTATAGAAATGATGTCAATCCATTAAACCACCAGATCACTTCAAAAACCATACACCGTCACTGTAATTGCATCATATAGTCCGTACACAAAATTACTCTAACTTGCCAACCCTTCACACATCTTGAGGATGGTCTTACATATTTGACCCACACACCAATTCATTGGTTTTAGATAGTTATCTAACCAATTCCACCGAGAATGCATTCTTGTCATGAAAGTTCTCGATGTTATCAATGACAACATTGACAACTTTTTGTAACTTTTAGCTATGGTGTCTAAAATTGGTTTAGCCTTGCCCAAAGTTTTCCAATCCACCAAATATGATGAAAAAACATCAATTAGGACCTCTAGTCCCTTCTTTGACTCATTTGGAAAAGAAATACAAAAATCCTCTAATTGGACCTAAATGCACACAAAGGTCTCAAAGGACTTAACAAGACACATCCTCCTACTTAACACTTCGCGCACTAGGACTCTTGGTCCCTTTATTCACCTAGTGGTCTAGCTAGAACCACTCCAAGCCAAAAAAATAAAGAATCCCTATGTTTAAATTCATCCACTAGCCTACCTAGGTGCTCTTGCACCATAGTCCCCCCAAAAGGAGAAGCTATGTCACTCATGTGGACAGTAGATCCTCTTGTTGGAAAGTGACATTGCAAGCAATTGTTATTTTGTCATTGATGTCAAACCTTAATTGGTGAGACTATTGTTATCTATTTTAGTACCATATCTATTGTTGAAGAAGAATATTTAACAAGAAAACCAAGTGAATGGTTGAGTTAAGGTAATTCAAAGGGTACTTGATCAGTTGGCACCTTAGCAAAGTAATTAGCTGTTTATCTTTTAAAGACAATTTTCTGGCTATTTTGTGCCGAGCAAGTTTGGCTTGTACCAAGAAAAGTTGCTTGTGCCAATTAAACTTTCTCATGATGAGAAAATTTTCTCAATGTCAAACACCATTGCAATTGCCAAGTGGAAATAGTAATGAAGGCCGACTTACAGAAGTTTGATCATTGATGAGATTTGAGATCTCTGGCCGACTTAGTTGATTTTATTGGAATATGTAATGTTAATTAAAGATTGATACACATCATTTAATGTATGGGTAACCATAATTAATGTATGGTTCCAAGATTTAATTAGAGACTACTTTGGAGAAGTAAATGTAATACAAAGATGGAATGATCCATTGGATCTGACCTAATCTAAGATCTATGATCTTGTTTAAGTAGAAAAAGATCTATCTAACCTAAATAGAGAGGTATATGATAACCTCAAGGGTTATTCATTTTTTGTGGAAGTGGATGGATGTGTATGCAAGAGGTTTTCATAGTTGATTTACTGTTTAGCATGATCTAGTAGAGAAGGCAAAGAGGTAGAAGCAGAGTGTTGTGTGTGTGATTGCTTGACGGATTTCCAAGCAAATCAGAAGATTGAAGTGACAATGTAGGCTATCTAGTAAGTTAACATCAGAGCTATAATTAGATCTGAATTGCAAAGTAAGTTGTATGTACCAGATCACAAACTGCTGATTACTTTCTTACCATTTTATCAGTTAAATACTCTAACAAGGTTGACTTAACAGTCATTTGTATAAATCCTCTAACATGGTGACATGCAGATTTGAATGTTCTAAGTCCTCTAACAAGGCCACTCCTACCAGGGTGAATAAATCCTTTAACCAAGTCACACCTAGCAGTGTGTTATTGTAACCTTTAATAGGGTTGGCTCCTCAAAGGGCATCACTTCAGAAGAGTGAAAACTTGGTAGCATGTTACTGGTGGTTTTTCCCATATTGGGTTTCCATGTTAAATACTTGTGTCAACTTGTGTGAATTCTTATGGTTTTCTTTACTATTATGTTACTACAAGCTAATTTCAATTGACAGTAAACTGCATGGTTAAAGTTGTTGATTTATGCTACTACTGCCGAGTAGATCTGTAGTATAGAAAAATTTTATTTTATGACATCTAGACCTAAGGATAACTGATTCACCCCTCCACTCTCATTTATTCTAAATTTATTCTAACAATTGGTATTAGAGCTTTGGTCTCCTGAAAACATTTTGAAGGTACTTGGAGCTAAAAGATCAAGATGTATAAGAAGTAGGTTCCCAAGCTGAATAAAGATAACTTCCCTGCATGGCAGAGCTTGATGAAAATACATTTGGATGGTATTGGAGATGATGCTAAGTGACTTGTTGAACATGCCTATGTACCACCTATTAGTCCTCTCTCAGCTGTGCAACTAAGAGAAAAGCAAGAGCACAATCAAGCAATGTTGGAGATCACCTCCTCATTTAGCTATTCTGAGTTTGATGATATAAAGAACTACATAAATGCAAAAGAGATGTGGGATAAACTTGCAACTATCTATGATGGAGACACAAATGTGCTGAGGGCTAAATTAGAAAGTCTAAGAGGTAAGTTTGATGAGATTAAAATGCAAGAAGGTGAAAATATCACTCAGTACTATGGTTGGGTAAAAGAAGTTGTAAATGCCATTAGAGGGGCTAATGGAACTATTGATGAGAACACCATTATGAGAAAGGTATTGAGAACTTTACTTCCTGTGTATGCTATTAGAGTTTTTTCAATTCAAGAATTAAGATGTACTCCTAACAATAATCTGAATCTGGAAAATCTGATAGGCAGACTCACTGCATTTGAAATGTCAAATTATGATAACTATAATCCACAAGGGATTGATTCTATTTTTAGATCATAGCTAGTTCTTAATAAATCTAAGAAAGGAAAGAAACATGTGGACAGTGATAGTGACACTTATGATGATGATCTTGAAGATCTTGAAGCACTCATGGCAAAAAGACTATCCAAAGGAAAAGGAAAATACAGAGGTAAACTTCCTATTATTTGTTTTTCATGCAACAAAGTTGGTCATATAGCTGCTAGATGTCCTGAAAGAATGAAAAAGATGAAATAAGGGACAAAAAATACAAACAATACAAAGACAGAAAGGATGAAAAAGACTTTAGGAAATATAAAGACTACAAGGACAAAGGTAAGAAATCCTGTTATATTGCTGAACAAACTTCTGACAATGACACTGATAATTCTGATGACAATGATATAGAAGTTGTTTCTATTGCAATGAAAGAAGATTTTGATGATGATGATAAAATTGCACTAATCTCTTACATGAGAAAAAATGATCGTTCGATCATTTACAGTGGTTGTTCCCATCATATGACTAGTGACAAAGATAAGTTTGAAACCTTCAACCAATGTAAAGGAGGATATGTAAAATCTGGCAATGATTCACCATGTCTTATCAAAGGTAATGGATTGATTAATCTAACAGACAAAATCAGATGTGATAATGTGTATTGGGTTGATGATCTCAAATATAATTTGCTGAGTGTGGCACAGTTGAACAATTCTGGTTACAAATTTGAATTCCATCACAGAAAGGCAAAGATCTATGATTCTACTGGAGAATTAGTTGGAAATGGTGATCAGACTAAAGGTAACTTATTTTATCTAGATTTATCTAAAGAAACATGTTTGTCTGCATAGTACAATGATGTTTGGTTATGGAATAAGAGGTTGTTTCATGTAAACTTTGATAACTTGGTAAGCATAAGTAAACTAAAAAAGGTTATAGGGCTACCTAAGTTAAATAAACCTGAGAATGCTATGTGTAAACAATGTCAACTAGGAAAGATGACTAAGTCTAGTTTCAAGAGTAAAACATATGTATCAGAGGAAATTCTAGAATTGGTCCATACTAATCTCTATGGTCCCATTGGAGAAATAAGATACTGTGGTGCTAGATACTTTATTCTATTTGTTGATGATTATTCAAGGACGATGACTGTAATTTTTCTCAAGGAAAATCTGATGCATTCCAGTTATTCAAATAGTACTTAGCTAAAGTTGAAAAGGAAATAGACAAAAGTTTGAAATGCTTAAGATTTGACAGAGGTGGAGAGTTTATTTCTAATGAGTTTAACAGGTTTTGCAATGACTGAGGCATAAAGAGATAGATGTCTGCACCCAGGACTCCTCCACAAAATGGTATTGCTGAACAAAGAAATAGATCTATCATGGACTATGCAAGAACACTAATGATGGAGAAAAATGTTGCACAGAAGTATTGGAAAGAAGTTGTAAGTGTTGTAGTCTACACGCTAAATAGAGTTCAAGTGAAGAAAGGTACAAATGCTACACCTTATGAACTTTGGTATGGATATGCACCTAGTGTAAAGTATTTTAAAATATTTGGAAGCAAATGTTTTATATTAAGAGACAAAAAAAATGGAAAATTAGATGCTAAAGGTGAAGAAGGCATATTCCTTGGTTATTCAACCAAAAGAAAAGCATACAAATGTTTGAATACTAATACTAACAAAATTGTTGAAATTGTAAATGTAAGAATTGATGAGTTTGCAGAAAGAAATGAATCTGAAAGTACATAAGAACTTGAAAGATATAGAGCATTCATATATCTGGATGAGGAAGACTCTAATTCACTACCTGAGACTACTGCTATACAACAGCATGCACCTGCCGAGTTACAGAGTGGAGTTGACGAGTAACTGGAAGTGAATGCTGAGCTATTTGATGGAGATATCGAGTCATAGAATCAACCAGAACTAGATATAGATGATGAACCTAAAGCAAGGACTGAGCCTACCCTAGAAAAATATGTGAAGGAATCATAATTCTGATTAGATCATTAGGTCAAAGGATTATGTTGTTATGAAAAGAAGTAAGTTGAAAAATAACACATATCCATTATGTGAATTTGAGCCTAAAATAGTGAAAGATGCTTTAGAAAATGAAGATTAGATACAAGCAATGAATGAGGAAATTGAATAGATTGAGAAGAACAAAACTTGGACACTTGTACCTAGGCCAAAGGATAAAAATGTAATTGCCACAAAGTGGGTATTCGGGAACAAGCCGAATGAACATGGAAAAGTGACAAGAAACAAAGCTAGATTGGTATGCAAGGGTTATGTACAGGAGGAAGGAATCGAATAAGGTGAAACCTTAACCCTAGTTGTGAGATTGGAAGGTGTCAGAACCTTACTTTCATATGCAGCCTACAAAGGATTCAAATTTTATCAGATGGATGTGAAATTTGCATTTCTCAATGGTATCTTGGAAGAAGAAGTATATATTGGGCAAGCTGATGGCTTTGTAGACCCAAACAACAGGGATATTGTTTGCAGATTGCACAAATCATTATATGGATTGAAGCAAGCACCAAGACCATGGTATGAAAGATTGCAAAATTATCTGATTAAGATTGGATTTGCAAGAACCAATGACAACAACAACCTATACTTAAAGACAGAGAAAAGAAAACGTACATTATTAGCTAAAATATTTGTAGATGACATCATATTTAGTGGACAAGATCTGTTATGTCAAAAATTTGCAACAGAAATGCAAACTGAGTTTGAGATGTCTATGTTTGGTAAAATAAAATTCTTTTTTGGTTTACAAATTTATCAAATGAAGAATGGTATCTATATTACTCAATCTAAATATATGAAAGAGATACTGAAATTTTTTGGAATGGAAGAGTCCAAACCAGTAAGTACACCCATGGCTACTAGATAGAAGCTGACAAAAGATGATGACACAAAAGAAGTGAACCAAACACTCTACAGGTCAATGATTGGAAAACTATAGTATGTTGTTCATAGTAGACCTGATATTGCTTTAGCAGTTGGGATTGTAGCAAGATTTTTTGTTAATCCTAAGGAAACTCACATGATGGTAGTCAAGAGAATTCTGAGATATTTGAAAGGAACTGAGGACTATGGTCTATACTACATAAATAATGACAAGTTTGAACTTAGAGTTTACACTAATTCTGACTGGGCTGGAAATGTTGATGACAGGAAAAGCACTATTGGTGGAGCATTTCTTTTAGGAAAGAAATTGATCTCCTAGACAAGCAAGAAATAGAACTACACCTCACAATCTACAGCTGAAGCCGAGTATGTGGCAGTAGCAGTTAACTATTCTAACATTGTGTGGTTGAAGATACTACAAAAGGTATGAAGGAAGAAATCACTAATCCAGTTGTCATATATTGTGATAATACAAGTGCTATTAATATTTCTAAAAATCCTGTGATGCACTAAAAAACAAAGCATATAGCTATCAAGCATCATTACTTGAGGGAGCTAGTTTAGAGTAAAGAAATGAGATTGGAGTATGTGAACACTAAAGAAAAATTAGCAGACATGTTCACAAAAGCACTACCCAAGGATGCTCATGAGTATCTAGGAGGTAAATTGGGGGTGATTCCCCTCACTGAAGCTAATTAAGTTTTGTATGGTACTGTTGTATAAAATATTTTATTCAGAATATCTGACACATTGATGCACAGTTAGTCACACTTTAGGATGCTAGCTAAAGTTGTGAAGATGAACAAGGATAGAAAAGAAAAATCAATCATACTGAAGATGATAGAATCAACATGATACTAAAGATGCACATAATAAAGACATTAACGATGTCTTTGGCATTGCTGTCAAAGAGGGAGAGATTACTTATATAGAAGTTAAGGGAGAGATTACCTATAAAGAGGAAGAGAAATTACAAAGAGGGAAAGATTACATAGAAGCATAGAAGCAAAAGTTAATATTGAAAACATTGAAGTGATTATCTACTCAAAGCGAGTCTACAGATGATTAGACATAGATAGTTATAGTGTGATTACAGACACAAAGGGAGAAATGATTTACAGATATGAATCAAAATAAAGCTAAAGACATTAATGAAGATTTGTTCATATCAAGGAACACAGGTGAATTTTTTGGATTAGTTGGTAACTATGTTTATTAAATCATTGTTTTAATATTTTGTGTTGCCATCAATGCCAAAGAGGGAGATTGTTGGAAAGTGACATTGCAAGCAATTATTATTTTTTCATTGATGTCAAACCTTAATTGGCGAGACTATTGTTATATTTTTGAGTACCATATCTATTTTTGATGAAGAATATTTAACAAGAAGACCAAGTGAATGGTTGAGTTAAGGTAATTCAAAGGGTACTTGATCAGTTGGCACCTTGGCAAAGTAATTAGTTGTTTATCTTTCAAAGATAGTTTTTCTAGTTGTTCTGTGTCAAGCAAGTTTGGCTTGTGCTGAGAAAAGTTTCTTGTGCCGAGTAAAGTTTCTCATGAAGAGAAAAGTTTCTCAATGCCAAGAACCATTGCAATTGCCAAGTGGAAACAGTAATGAAGGCCGACTTACAAAAGTTTGATTATTGATGAGATTTGAGATCTCTGGCTGACTTAGTATATTTTATTTTGATATGTAATGTTAATTAAAGATTGATCCACATCATTTAATGTATGGGTAACCATAATTAGTGCATGGTTTCAAGGTTTAATTAGAGACTACTTTGGAGAAGTAAATGTAATACAAAGACGAAATGATCCATTGGATCTGACCTAACCTAAGATCTACAATCTTGTTTAAGCGGCAAAAGATTTATCTGACCTAAACAGAGGGGTATATGATAACCTTAGGGGTTATTAATTTTTTGTGGAAGTGGATGGATGTGTATGCAAGAGGTTTGCATAGTTGATTTACTATTTAGCATGATCTAGAAGAGAAGGCAAAGAGGCAGAAGAAAAGTGTTGCATGTGTGATTGCTTGATGGATTTCCAAGTAGATCAGAAGATTGAAGTGACAATACAAGATATCTAGTAAGTTAACATCAGAGCTATAATTGGATCTGAATTATAAAGTAAGTTGTATGTACCAGATAACAAATTGTTGATTACTTTCTTACCATTATATCAGTTAAATCCTCTAACAAGGTTGACTTAACAATCATTTGTATAAATCCTCTAACAAGGTGATATTCAAATTGGAATGTTCTAAGTCCTCTAACAAGGCCAATCCTAACAAGGTGATTAAATCCTTTAACCAGGTCACACCTAGCAGTGTGTTATTGTAACCTTTAATGGGGTTGGCTCCTCATAGGGCATCACTTCAGAAGAGTGAAAACTTGGTAGCATGTTACTAGTAGTTTTTCCCATATTGGGTTTCCACGTTAAATACTTGTGTCAACTTGTGTGAATGCTTATGGTTTTCTTTATTGTTATGTTACTAAAAGCTAATTTCAATTGACAGTAAACTGCATGGTTAAAGTTGTTGATTTATGCTATTGTTGCCGAGTGGATTTGTAGTACAGAAAAGTTTTATTTTACTTCATCTAGACCTGAGGATAACTGATTCACCCCTCCCCTCTCACTTATTCTAAATTTAGTCTAACACCTCTGAGATGCCCACCTTCTTTAAATATACCTCTATAATCCATGAGGCCTCTGACTCTAGTCTATCTTTCCATTTAATCAAATGTTCCATGTAAACTTTGTGTCTAGTAGTCTTCTTAACCCGGGAGTCAAGAACTTTTTCAACCACCATCTGAGACTTTGGAGGTAAAACAATAACCTCTAAATCATCACTAACCCCTTGAATATTTGGATTTATTTGATCCACCTACCCTCTAAACTAGATTAAGTCTTGAACATTAAATATGGGAGATATGCTCAAATCTGATGGTAGGTCCACTTTATAGGCATTAGTTCCATATTTTGATAATATTTTGCAAGGTCCCACCCTCTTCATCTTAAGCTTGGTAGGGACACCCTTTTGGATCCTTGATTTTTTGAAGTGGATCATGACATAGTCACCCACTTCAAACTGAACATCCTTCCTTTTCTCATCAATTTTGGCTTTCAACTTCTGTTGATTATCTTGGATCTGCTGCTTAACTTGATCTTGTATCTCTTTCATGGTATGGGTGAAGTCCTCTGTATGGCCACTTCTATATTGCATCCCACCAAGATCTTTGAGCTCATAAACACCCCTTGGGTGCATCCCATAAACTATTTCAAATGGGCTCTTTCGTGTCATTCTATTCTTTCTATCATTGTAAGCATATTGTGCTTGGGGAACGACCACATCCCAATTATGTCCACACTCCTTAATTAGGCACCTCAATAGGTTACCCAATTCCCTATTTACCAGCTTATTTTGGCCATCAATTTGAGGGTGGTAAGCTAAACCAAAAGATAGGTTGGTGCCCAATCTTGTCCATAATCTCCACCAAAAATGGCTCATAAATTTCACATCCCTATCAGAGACTATAGTAAAAGGGAGACCATGGATCCTCAAAACCTCTTTGAAAAACAAATAAACAATGTGGATAGCATCATTAGTAGTTTTACATGGGATGAAATCCCCCATTTTACAAAATCTATGCACAACTACATAAATACTATCATACCCTTGCTTAGTTTTGGGTAAGCCCACAATAAAATCCATACTCACACATTCCCATGGCATGTTAGGGACTGGTAGGGGCTGATACAATCCTACATTACTCATTCCTCCTTTTCCCTTCATGCAAACAATACATTACTCCACATACTTAGTGACATCTTTCACAAACTTTGGCCAATGGTAGAATCTTTGGACTAGTTCCAAGGTCTTGTCCTTACCAAAATGACCACTTAGAGAGCCATTATGTTTCTCTTGTAGGAGGTTCACCCTCATTGACCCTTTGGGTACACAAAAATGATTTCCCTTGAATAACAACCCATTCTATAAAGTAAAATCAGAGAACTTTCTATGAAAATAATTTTCATATTCAACACATACCTTATATGCCTCACCAAAATCCTCATCTAATTTGTATAGATATCTGAAAATTTCAATCCAAATGCTATTCAAGTGGACTTCTTGCACTATCAACAATCTCCTTCTTAAGGAATCTTCCACCTTATTAAGTTGACCCTTCTTGTGCTTTATAGTAAAAGTGAATGCCTGCAATTATTCCATCCATTTCAAATGACTATTTCTTAGCTTTTCTTGAGTGTTGAAGTAACTAAGAGATTGATTTTCATTAAATACTACAAAATCCTAGGCACTATCTTAGTGCCTCCATTTTCTCAAAGATTTGACTAAGGCATATAGTTCCAAATCATAAGAAGAAGAATTTTTCGTAGCCTCATTCAGTTTCTCACTAAAGAAGGCAATAGGCCTAGCTTCTTGACTCAATACCCTGCCTACTACCATTCCACTAGCATCACATTCAATAGTAAAAAAAAATTCAAATCTTGGCAATTGTAGAACTAGTTGGGTAGCCACTTGTTTCTTCAACAACTCAAAATCCTTCTCTGCTTCTACTATCCATCTGAACTTATTTTTGACCCCACCGTTTATAGTATCCATCAAAGGTGCACATATCCCACTAAAATTCCTAATAAACTTCCTATAAAATTGGGCAAGGCCATGGAAACTACTTACCTCAGTGGATGTGGTAGGTAGAGGCTAGTTTAGGATGGATAAAACTTTGTCTTTGTCCATCTTCAAAGACCCGTTAGACACTAAAAAGCCCAAGTAGAGTAGTTATTTCTTAAAGAACTTTCACTTCTCAAGATTAATAACCAATTTCTCTTCATGTAACCTTTTCAATACTGCCTCTACATGTCTGATATGCTCCTCTCTTGTCTTACTGAATATTAGTATATCATTAGGATATACTACCACAAACATCCCTTTGAATTCCTTGAGCACCTCTTTCATGAGCCTCATGAATGTGCTCAAAGCATTAGAGAGGCCAAATGGCATAACAAGCCATTTATATAACCCATCTGTGGTCTTGAATTCCATTTTCCATTCATCACCTTCCTTCACACTGATTTAGTGATAACCACTCTTCAAATCCAACTTTGCAAAGTACATTGCCCCTCCTAGGAAATCCTTAAGATCCTCTATCCTAGGTATAGGGAATCTATACCTTATTGTGATTTTGTTTATAGCCCTAGAGTCTATGCACAATCTCCACTTTCCCCCTTTCTTGGATGCCAAAACAACTGGCACTGCACAAGAGCTAATACTCTTCTTGATCAAACCTAGATCTAAGATTTCCTGCACTTGTCTTGCTACCTCCAAGTTCTGATCTAGAGTCAGTGTGTATATTTCTTTGTTGGGCAAGGATTCCCTTGGCACAAATTCTATTTGGTGACTTGTAACCCTTTTAGGTTGTAGGGTTACAGGAGTGACATCACTCACTATGTCCTTTTACTAATCAAGTAATTATTGAACCTCCATTGGTAATGGATCCTTTACTAATCCTTCTTCTTCCTTGGGCTTCAGCACAATGGCATACACCTCACTCTCATCACCCTTTATGTCCTTTTCAAACTCTCTTCCATTGCATAACATAAACTTAGGAGTTTTGGTCTGTGGTTCTTCATCTTCTAGTAATGATTGTATCTTGAACATCTTCCTTCCTTTCTTGAAAGTGATGGAGTTCTCTTTACCATCATATACTACCCCATTATAAAATTTCCAAGGCCTCCCAAGAAGAAAATGGAAAGCATCCATTGGTAGGATGTCACAAAACAATCTGTCCTTGTACCCTGCTATTGAGAACTCCACCCATGTTTTCTCATTGACCAGCACACTTTGGCCTTTGTTGAGCCATGTCACTTTATAGGGGTTCACATGGGCTATTTTGGATAGCTTAATCTTTACTACTACCTCCTCTAAAATGATGTTATCTGTGGATCCAGAATCTAGAATCACCTTACATACCTTACCAAGGATCTTGCATCTGAATCTAAACAATGCCCTCCTATGTTTGGGCTCATCCTTGATTGGTTTCCTTATTAGTACCCTTTTGAACATTAGGTTCTCACCCATCTCTGAGTCTAGGTGGTCTACCCTAGGGGTTTTGACACTTGAAGTTTCCTCATGTGCATATGCTACCCTTTTGTCACTATTTCCTGCAGAAGATTTTTCAGGACATCTATAGGCGGGATGGCCTAATTTTCCACTATAATAACATTTCATGGTTTCAAAATAGGAACTACTCCTACCTCCTCTTCCTCTATTAGGACCACCATGATTACCGCTGCCTCTGTTATAGCCTCTTCTTGAACTACTTTTAGTCTTCTTCTCTGTCAACTTGTTCTCCCCTTGGGATCTTTGTTCACTACCCCTGCCTTGGTAGCCTCATCTTTGACCCCTTTGGTCTCTACCTCTACCTCTATTATTATTTTTGTTCTTGAAGGTATAATCCCCTTTCTTCTTATTCTTTTATTCCACTTTTATAGCCAGTTTATGACACTTTTGAATTGTGGTAGGTGTCCATAGGCTAATCTCCTCTTGGACGTTCCACTTCAATCCACCCAAGTATTTGGCCACTTTGATTGGCTCTTCTTCCTGAAATTTAGACCTTAGACACAATATCTAAAACTCCTTAGTATATTAGGCCACATATAGGACTTTTTGTTTCAAGTTTTGTCTCTTCCTATGGAGCTAGACCTCATAGTCCTCTGCAAGATAGTTTTCCTTCAACTTGGACACCATAGAATTCCAAATTTCTATTGGTTTCTTTCCTATACTTACCCTCTCATCCTAAAGGTATTTCCACCAAGTCAAGGCTGACCCTTTGAGTCTAGACTTGGCCACTTTGATCTTTTGGGCTTCACTTATCCCCTCACACTCAAAGTGATTCTCTATTGCTTCAATCAAGTCCATGACTATCTCAATATCCATCTTTCCTCCAAATAAAGGTATTCCTTCCAAATTTTTTCCACTTAATGCCTTTATGGCCTTCAAGAAAGGTTCCTCATTCAATACTGGATCTGGTTGGGGGATAAATTCTTCCTCTTCAATCTTCTACTTACCCCTACTACTTGTTTCAGCTTCAAGGTCTTTATTCCTAGCAGCATCTGCTAGTTCTTCCATATTTATCCTTATTGTTTCCAAAGTACCCTCAAGGAGTCTATTTTTCTCCTTTTTCTCTTCCATTTCATTGGCTAGTTTTTCATTTGTCACCATCTTTGTAAAACCACAATATTCTAGTTCTAACATAAACCAATCTTCCCAAGTTTCTCAACTTGCTCTGATACCACTCTGATGTAGCACTAGTCTTACTTTCCCTAACTTCTTCTAGGGTCTCCTAGGCCAATCTCCTGACCTAATAGGTTTCTTTCACTAACTCTAGGCTCCTTACAAATCTTATCACAAGATCCTAACTCTTTCAACTAGTGAACACCATCTTGTAGAACAAAACACTTCCAAACTTCCTCCTAGACCTCAAATGGTCTTTCTTGTATCTTTAGCCTAAAAGGCTCCACTTGATCCAAATTGATAAATGTTAAATCCATAGAGAGGATTAGGGTTTCCAAGATTTCCATAGGACCCTTCCCAACACCTTCAAGCATACTTTTTATTAGAAACCTAATTGAGTTCCAAGGACCTACACAATTGCTTCTCAAATAGGGCTACAAGGAATTAGCCCTATTTAGTCACTTTTTCTACAATAACATAGAAAATGTCTTAACAAGTGCCCAAAAAATTTTAGGATCTAGACACCCTTTACTAAGACACTAGATATTTTCTAGGTCTAAAGCTTCCAAGCTATCCGTACAGGTTTGCCTACAAACAAGTCTAAAAATTAGGGTTTTGAGGGTTTCAAAACCAGTCTGACAGAAAATTATTTCTTGCCATCCAAAAAACCTCACCAATTCTTCCCACTCACCTTGGGATATCACAACACACCAACCTACTCCTCTACAAACTCTGATTGAAGCTATGCATGCTTTCAATCAACCATAATGGCTCTACAACTAATGGTGATCCCTAGCCATGCCACACTGGCTCGCCTAGGGAATCACCTTTAAAATGGGTACCATAACTTCTAGGGCCCCTCCTTCACTATAAAAAATGTACATGGATTAAACCACCATAATCCAAGAGATTGTGCAAGTGCCATGGTGGAAAATAGAGTTAAGACCCCATTAGTAGATGTCACTTAAATCAAACCAGCGACTGGACTAAACTTAAAAGATTTTGAAAAAGAAACTAAAACTATTGAATCAACCAATATAACACCACAACAAGTTTTGAAATAACCTACATTCTACTAAATATTTTTTACAGAAATGATTTCAATCCATTAAACCATCTGATCACTTAAAAAACCATAAACAGTCACTGTAATTGCATCATACAGTCCATACATTAAATTACTCCAACCTGCCAACCCTTCACACATATCAATGATGGTCTTATATAGTGAACCCACACAAAAATTCATCAGTTTCAGATAGTTATCTAACCAATTCCATCAAGAATGCATTGTTGTCATGGAAGTTGTTAATGTTGTCAATGACAACATTGACAACTTTTTGTAACTTTTAGCTATGGTGTCTAAACTTGGTTTAACCTTTCCCAAAGTTGTCCAATCCACCAAATATGATGAAATAACATCAAATAGGACATATAGTCCCTTTTTTGACTCATTTGGCCATGAAATACCAAAATCCCCTAATTGGACATAAATGGACACAAAGGTCTCAAAGGACCTAACCAGACACATCCTCCTACTGAATACTCCACACACACTAGGACTCTTAGTCCCTTTATTCACCTAGTGGTATGGCTAGAACCACTACAAGCCAAAAACATAAAGAAGACCTAGGTTTTAATGCATCCACTAGCCTACCTAGGTGCTCCTACACCACCCCATTTCTCCAAATTGCACCAACTACTGTTCCACTTATAATCCCAAATCTCCCTTCGACATGACATTGAAGGTTATGAATGGTCTCAATAACAAAGCCTTAGTTAGTTCCTTAGGAGAGGAAGACAAAATCCAAGGAAAACAAGATGAGGCAATGCAAGAAGGAGACAAGGCAGAAGAGGAAAGGGAAGAGGAAGAAGAAAACTAAGGAGAAGGGGGTGAATGAGAATAGAGACAAGAACAAGAAGAGTGGCCGGACAAAGAGGTGACTCCAGGGTCCCAAAATTTAGATTCAATTCTTCAAGTTACCCAATATGAGCTAGTCACTACATCTATTATACCTACATGGTTTACTAAAAAAATCATGTGAAGGAGAAGAACCTATTTAGATGAGGATGAAGGGTAAAATATGGATATAGTGTCCGTAGGGAGAGCCTTTCATCAGGAGAAAATCATATTAGCAACATTGACAATGTCTATGTCACTCAGGACACTAGGGGACGCTAGAAGGCATAGGTGGCATTCCCATCCACCAGAACCTCTCAAGCCCAAACTACTTTGGAAGACTATACATTTTAGGAGGCAGATTTGTGGGAGTGTACCAGGGAAGGTAGCAAGACACTAGCAGCCTTAGGGATCAAACATGCTTTGGGTTTTATGAGCAAGGATGAAGAGACCATAAATACCTTGAAAAAACAAAATGAAGCCTTGAAAAGGTTCATTCCCAAAATGGTTGGTCCCATTAACCCCAACTTCCTGGAGGCCTCATTACATGAAGTGTTGGATAAACTAAACACCCCAAACTTGCCAGCAGGTTTAACCCCATCCTTCATCAAAGCAAGTGTAGATTAGAAGGAGGATTTTGAGCAATACGAGGAAGGTTCCATCAAGAAAATTTTCAAACCTTATAGGGTAATCCTAATAGAGGCTACAAATTTTATTAATTTGATGACAAATGAGGGTGGCCAGGATTCTGAGACAAGCAAATGGAGAACCACCCTTCAGGATCTATAGATCATCAAAAAATAGCGCTTCCAGATCTTGGTAAAAATATATGAAGGTGAGGAGCTAGACAATTTTGAGACATGGGTCAAGCACATAATCAAGATAATTGGCATTTATGAGAAATGTTAAGGTTCCATATTGGATAAGAATAAAGAGGTCCTGGAATGGGTGGAAGAAATGAATATCATCTTCATAGGGATCAACCTTGATTTATACCGGAATGAAGATAAGCATGTCTTATGGCCATCTAAAGAAGTGGTCCAGCAATTCTGGGAAATCATGGCAAGTGTAGGGACCAAGGAAGCCTTGCAAAAATTATTTTATTCAAAGGAAGAAATGATGAAGATGACAAATCATGTAGACAAGATCTAGTTCTTCACTTCTGAGCTAACTTCCTTAAGGAAAATCAAGAACAGAGGATTAACAGGGAAAAAAGGAAGGAGATAAACTACCAGGAAGTTTAGGAGATCATTCAAAGGCTCTGAGCTACACACCCAGAGGTATTCCCAAATTGACCCATTAGACCATAAAGTAGTTTTGAAGCAGCAATCTCCAACACTGAAGAGATTTCCTTAAGGTAGGTTTCAGATTTTTTGGCCTTTTAGCCCATGCAAGTAGAATATTTCTTCAGCATTTCAGCCTCTAAGATTCTTTGACCTTTCGACCTTTGAGTTTTTGGCCTTTTCAACCTTCTATATATTTTGGCCTTTTCGGCCTCTGACAAGTTTGAACTTTGGACCAGAGTTCTGATGGTAAACACTTAGAATTTTTTGGCATTAAAAAGTTTCAGAGTAGAGGTCGGGGCTAAACAATTGGGTGTTTCCAGCGAGATCATGTTTTTTGCACACAATTTGAACTCTAGATCTAATTGATGGTCAACTTCAGGTCATTTTGAAGGGACTAAGGGTTCCCTATTAGTCTCCACCACCAGAAGAGCTTCTAGATGAATATTCCAAGAAAGACTCAAAGAAATGAGAAGAAGACTCCATGTTCTCAAAAGAAACCCTGCTTCTTTTCTCTCTTTCTTCTTGGCAAGTTGGACCCTGCTTGGATGGGAAAAATGATTGTAAATGGATTCAAGAATCCATGAAAGTTAGCTAGCATAAGTTAAGAGTAGTTTCCCTTTTAGAAAAGTTTTAGTTTAATTTTTTTTCTCTTTGATGCCCTAAATTTGGGATTCAGAGTTGTGGACCAAATTCTATATATTGTAATCACAAATCAATGTAAAGAGTCAGATTACTAATGTAATAAAGACATACATTTGGTGCTTCATTCATGGTGTGTGAATTGCTACTACCCATGCAAAATTATTGAATGTATGCTTGCATTGTTCATTATTTTTAGAGACGCTCTTGTTTATTGTTCTTTGAATTCATGTTTCTTTTAGTTTGAGTTTGTCGTTGTCTCTTTACCTTGCTGTGATGAATGTGTGGAAGGGATCATCTTTGGGCTTAATGATAAATCTGTCTTGTGGGTGTGCACATCTTGGTGGCTTCGCAATTTGATCAATTTTGAATATCTTGCACAAGTGAAAATGTCTTCTCTCCAAACGCTTGCATCCTTGGGTTAGTGAATTGTGACTTGGTCTGATTTATGCTTCACGAATTTACTCCAAATATTTTCCATCATTCAATTTGCAAGGAAGGGTTTACAACGGTTTATGTTCATAGGACTTCATTTTCATTCATTTTATTATTTCTCATTACTCTACTCCCTACTATCTTTCATCTTTTAAATTTTGAAAAATCTAACACTTTGAAAAATATAGAATTGGATTTTATTTACCAAACCCCCATATTTGTTAAAATAGAAAATATCAAAAAGAACTAAAAGTGTTTTACAGTTTGATGTCTTGAACATACCAGCAAAGGTATCCTCATGAACAATCACATTTATCTTCAATTGAGTAACCAAGTAGGTTGTGAACAGACCCTGAAGAACCTTGGGAATAACCCCATTATTCTTTTAAGAGAGGAAATCAAATTTTGAGATCCTAGCAAGTTGGCTTGTGTCAAAAAAATGCTCAACAGAAGTGGTGCTAGAAGGAGGGCATCAACACTCAAAAGCTGGATAACATTGGATCTTTCTCTCCAAAGAGATTCAAGTGAGTGCTTAGATCATCTCCAAAGAAAGGCGAGTTCCTTGAACTTACCCATCATCGTAAAGCTCATAGAAACAAAGGGAATAACAAAGAAAAATCCTCTTACCACCTTACTGAGTCTCAGAATTCTCTTGGATGACAATCACATATCACTGTCCCAACTATCATCGCAGTCATAGTGAAAAATCAGAACGTGAAAAATCAAAATTTGCAACAACCTTGTCTAATGGCCTTTTTAGCCAATGCAACCAGCTCACCCTTAAATTTTGTTGGGTAGATCCATGAGTTACCAAAAAATATGGAGGATTTTTGCACCTGGTTCATATAAGGCAAATCAAGGACAGTGGAAGAACACATATGTGCCTTCATGGAAATTTGTAACCGTAAAGAGATCGCCCACCAAGATGTTGTTTTTCATCTATTTCCATACACTTTGGGAGAGTTCACATACAATTGGTACCTAAATTTACCATGATGGTCTATCTTTGTATGGAATGATTTTGAAACCAAATTCCTTAATCAATTCAAGCTATATGTGGATCCTGCCACAACACATCACTAGTTCATCACAATGAGGAAAGATCCTAAGGAGCCCATCCCTATGTTCAATCATCATTTTGACAAGATGCATGAAAAGTTGGAAGGTCCTTACACCATACTAGAGGAGGCTATCATACAAGTTTACTTGAAATATTTGGATCCTTTTACCTCAATATTTCTAAGGAGGCTTCCTCCAGCAGATAGAAACATGATGGAAAAGGTGAACAATGAAGCCATCATGTTCACCTAGTAGATGGACCCACAAGAAGCGAGTTATACAACAGTACCTACCATGAATAACCTTGTTGTCCCACATCCATTTACAACCATAAATCAAGCTCTGGCCACCCACACACCCTTGTTGACTCCCATTCTGGCCCAACCATTTGCAGCCATACCCCCATCTATTACTTATCTAGGTTAGGAGGCTCAAAAAACAATGTTTGTGGAGTAGAGAATTATACCCTAAGTAGAGCTTGATGCTCTCACATCCTCAGAGCATGACACCATGAAGAAGACCTTATCACAACTCACCAACGAGCTAACCCAGATGAAGTTGAATCTATCCCAAAATCAAGGTGGATATCAATGAGCCCCTGCTGGTCCAAATGCATATCCTCAAAATCCAATTTGTAATTTAAACACGTACAATAACAACACATAGGAGAAAATACTAGACCCAATAATGACAGTATCCCAATAGACAATGCCAATGATTATGAGACTTCATAGGATAATTTTGTCGGGGCTCCAAATTCACACCAAGGGAATGATGGGTATGGTAATAACTCCCATGATCATTACATCCAGAATCCAGAGGAGCCTCTGGTACAATTTAATCCTATGGTGTTTGATTCGTATGAGTCTAGAAAGGAGGAAGGCTTAGGTACCTTTGTAGGAGAAGATGAGTTTGTTTTTTCCTTCCAGAGGGAATATGAACCTAACTATTTCGAAGTACATGCCTTTCATAACTATCAACAAAACTCATATAACCTTCAGAGTAGAAAGGAACCTCTCACTGATGGTATTACCCCAAGAAACTAAACAATCCCATGCCTCCTAAAGGTCTTAATGGTCCCACATGTTAGGGATTTCTCTTGTATGAACCACAGTGCTTGAAATGATTACTTGAACACCATGCCTTCCTGTACTGATTCAGAAACAAGAAAAGCCTAATTACTAAGGACTGGATAAGGTCCTTCTTCATTTTTGAGCTCCACATATACTCAGGCAGGTTTTACCTCTTATGATTGCTGTTTACATAGTATGTGTTAATGTGGACACTGATTTGCTATGTATCTTTGTGAAACCAACTGATAAAATACCTTGTAAATGACCAAGCATAATCAGATACAAGACTTAACCATACAAACCATGGTCTTAAATATAGCCAAAACCAGTGATACAAGGATTCTCATCCTTCTTCCTTTTCTTTATAGGAGGGATAACCTAGTTGATTCACTCTTCAAGGAATCAATAATATGGACACTGTCCTGCTGACATAGGTCCTTGACAAGTTCAGTTTATCTGTTCTTAGTAACAAAGTATTTTTAATTGATTTGGTTTTGATAGTTTGGAATATCTTGGACATAGATAGATTATCAGACTAATTACTGGACTAGTGCCTATCCTTTGGGCTATAGAGTCAAAATAAGCAGAGATTTCATACAAATAAAACACAACAGATTGCCTTACAGCCCACATGCAGTTCAGGTAAATTGCCTTACAAGTTACCCTGTCACCTCAAAACTATTGTATCAAATCCTTAAACAAAGTAGTATGCTCCCTAAAATTACTCATAAAATTTAGTTCTTTCCTTGAAAGAAACTTACAAGCAATTAGATAGTCAACTGGTGACCAAAATGATTCAGAATACCTTGTAAACTTAACACAAAAGAGCATACACAAAGAATAAAGAGACAAAAATGGAGAAGAGTAAAATTGCACCGTATATTATTTATGTGATCCAGCTTTTCATACATGAAAGATTATACAGCTTCAAAAGATAGACAAAAACTAGAATATCTAAATTCTATGATATATTATCTCCCTTTTCAAAATGTTCCAAAAATCCAAGACCCTTACAAAAATAACTCTCTTTGCTATATATAGGTTTATGACCATCTTGGAATCCCTAAGGATGCAACAAGCTTTGGATAGTCATGAAACCTAACCCTAAAGTTACAATAGAGACAAAAGAAAGAGAGAGAAGAAGCGGTAAAAGGACTGAGTCAAAAAGGTATAAACAGATATTTCTTGTTCTTCTCCCGATCTGGCGACTACAATCAGATTTGTAGATGGTAGCTGATAGTATTTATGTTGAGTCCGGATAGATGTGCTTGCCTACTCACCTACATTCTCCTTTTGTAATAACTATCCATCTTGTCTTTGAACAATGCAGTGCCAAGTGTTCACCTTACTCATCGTCCAAAATTTCTTCTTCAACTACAAGCTTCTTTTTCTTCGGTGTAGTCATGACTTCCCAGGCCTTTACTTCATCGTCTGATGGACACTTGAAGTCCTGAGTACTTTGTACCTATACCTTCTGCCTGTCCCATCTAACATCAGTGATGTTTTTGACATCAAGTAGGAACTTGTTGATATCAGTCTCAGCTTTAAAGGCTTCATCCAATATCTTATTGAATCCTTCTATATCAATCTTGGTTCCTAAAAGAAAAGCCTCTTCACTAGGCATCTTGGTGTCAAACTCACTCTTCTAGGCATCTATAGCCTTTACCTGGTCATCTTCTCCTTTTAAAGAAGGAACAAACCTATTGAAATCATTTGAAAAGAGGCTTAATCTTACCTCTATCTGGTTCAATTTTCCTTTGAAGAATGAGAGAGAAATATTTATTCTTTTGATCTCATCTTCAACCTCTGTGACTATTGGAGGAAAATCTGCTCTTATAGCTTGTAAGGATGACAATTTCTCAAATAAGGTTTCTCTAGCAGACCATTTTGTGAAGTAGGGGTTCAAAATAGCAAGGTACCCCATTGCCTCTGCATGCAATGCTAGCAAATTAATATATGTGTTGACTACAACATCAGTTTTGTCTTTTAGGATCGCAATCCTATGTTGCAGTATGCCTTTTAATGCCTCTAAAGATATTGCATTTCCTTTTTCTTCATCCACCTTTTGTTCCATAGCCTCTTTTAACTTAGGCTTATCTTCAATCTGCATTGGAGGTGGTTGTGCTGGCACATACACTACCTCAGGCTTTTCCATCAATTAATCTGTCAATGTCTTGATCATTTGATCCCTCTGGTATAGTTGTATGTGGCACATATCTCTGTCCTTAGATAGTGCACTTGTTTCTTCCAACAGAGTAGTATACCTCTCAGACAATTGTTTTGTCTTATCCTCATTCAATTGAGCCCAGTGTGTCATAATTTGGGAGATTTCTAAGTCCCCTGTATTTTGCACAGACCACACCATCTGATTCCCCACCATATTTTCCTGAATATTCACTAATTGGGGCTTCTGGTCTTTAGGGCTTAAACTCCACATTGCAAAGGCCTGAGATTTTGGGTTATACCCAAATCCTTTTATCGTTTCTCCTACTTGGACCTCACTAACCATTTTGAGGTCTGGCTACCTTCTGATTTGATCTATGATGAAAGCAGATGCTAAATCCCATCCTTCAGCCAATAATATCCCACTGCCCAGCACCATCTTCCTAGCATCTTCAGGTGAGATATCCTCATTCTCAGGATCATAATTTTGTAGGGCCACTAGGGCCTCATTTATAATTGTTTCTTTTCCATCCATAGTTAATTGAGATCTTATTTGCTCAGTCTTGTGCCACCTTAGGAAGTCTTTAAACTCCTCTATTTTTACAAAGTTGTCATCATCTAGGAATTTTTGTTGATGAAGCAATCTTTCATCAACACAGGCTCTGAGCGGTACCTCAACTTCATCCTCTAGGTCAGGCTATTGCTTCTTGCCTTCCCTGATTGCTTTTCTCAGGTTATGATCATATAACCTGGTGCCAGGCACTAAGGTCTTAACCTTATCATTTTTCTTGCTCTGTCCTTCTGCTGAAGGCTGCCCTAATTCCAATTTCTGCCTCTTTGCTGCAGGCTCCTCTACATCATTAGGCTGAGTAGCAACTATGAAATCTATAATATGACATTCTGCTTCTTGCAACTGTGACACTTTAGCCTTTTCTTTCCCTATGGCTTGTTGTGGTCGAGGAGACATGGTAGGACATGCATAGTCACTGTTACTGCCACTCTCATATTCTGACTCTGAGTGCTCAGGTGACTGAGCACCTTTCTTATCTAAGATTGTATCCAGTTTCTCTACAAGCACATAGTAATTATCTATCATGGCTTTTATTCTATCAAAATATGGGAGATCAGGGTAAAAACCCCCAAAAGATAACCCATTCCTTCTTATCTGTGTCTGCAGCTTCAACAACTCTTGGATTATCAGTCTTCTTACATGGATGTCATCTTCATCCAAGATGTTTTTTGTTGCATCCTCTTCAATGCATTCACAATGAACATTGGTATTAGGAATGGTAGGGGTATATAGTTTTCTAACCCCTGCCATGAAGCCTTCTTGGTCAATGTACCTATAAGGGGCTTCCCCCATTCTATATTTCTCCAACCATTGACCCACTTCATCAATGGCATTCTTGCCAATTGTAAAGTTGGAAATTCTGAACTGCCTAGGGGTTATAGTCCCCTTTTTGTGCGGTGAAAAGTGCTCATTATCAGTTAACATCAGATGCCAAATGAATTCCATTGCAGCTACTCTTGCAGGAACATGATATGGAAATAAATGAGGTGGGTGAATACACCCGTATACCCTGATAATGGTGAAATTCTCCTCCAAAAAGAAATCACCCCAATTGTGTTTTCCAGGCCAATTTTCTGAATGCTCACAGGGCCTAAGCAGTTGTATGGTTCTTAATGGGATCCTTGTCCTGTTTGTTCCCAAACTTTGTATAATTTGATACACAATCCAATTCAAGAAAGCACAGAAGTCACACTCCCTAGAAGTAAAATTCCAAACCCTCACCCAAAACTGGATAGGATTTGGTGCTGCTTGATAGAATCTCTGAGGAGTTAGATTTTGAACATCCATCATTGTAAAATTGAAGTATAAAAGGAGATGCATTAGAACTGAATAATGCAAGAATTTAGGTTCTTTATCCTTTGGATTCTTTATCTTTTTCTGGGTTGCTATGAAACCCTCATGCATCTCATCTATAATGTGTTGAATATAGTCATAGTTGGTTCTTGAATGCACCTCCTGCAAGTCTAGTACCATCATTAGGATACCAGAATTGATTTTCTCTGCATTTCCATCTATCCCTAGTACTCTACATAGGGCATAAGCATTATAATTAATGTAGAAGTGCAGATCCTTATAATAATATGGATATGGCTCATTCATAAGATCTAAGTACTTCTTCACCTCTTTCAACATATGCTTCTACAACAAGCCCTTGGCAATACCAGGCTTCAAACTATACCTATTCTCCTTTTTTGTCATGTCAATCTTAGTTGACATTATGCTAAATAGGCTAAAAGCCTGCATGAATGAGTTCCTATTCAAGATTAGAAGGGAAATTCCATCATTCCTTTTGATGGTCTTTGTCAAGACATCATAGTGGTTGGCTAGGTCTAGAAATAGGTCTACATCTATGAAGAAATCAGGAATAAGTAACCTAGCCAAACCACATGTCCAAGGGTTTGAAACTGGAATAGGCTTATCAGAAATTTTATAGAAATAATTGAAAAGAGAATAACCTGTGGTCCCCAAAGTCAGAGCATCTCGAATGTCCTTGTAATCATCCAAGAGGACACTAGCATCGGCCTTCTTATTCTACGTTGAACCAAGAAAAAGATGGAGGAACTCATCAGAGAAAATTGGTTTTCCTTTATGTTCCTCTCCACTTCCCCCACTTGTTGAAGCAACACTCACAGCTCCACTCATATTTGTAATGCTTTGAATCTCTCTTTCCCAACTAATATTGAAACAAATCTATTTCTAAAAGCAACTGACTGTTCTGAGCACAATTTCCTAAAATTTAGAACTCTTTGATCAACTTTGGAAACACTACAACTTAACAAGATATCTCTCTTCTGAAAACTTAGCAACTTGGGCTCTGAAATCTGAAAACTTGGTGAATGAAAATTAATGCGCTATCAACTCATTATAGTTGTCATTCAGAGTACGCAGCTCATAATTCAGAAACATCAGTTCTATCATTAATTCGGCATGCTGTGAACTTGATCAAAAACCTAGCCGTAGTTGCATGAAGCTGACAGGAAATCAAATTTTGAAAGTGAATCCTCGGAGAAATCATATAAAATTTAAGAGGGATGACATGTCACATTTTAATTCATTGTCTGTCTCACATCTCAACTACTCTTTTTGTACAGTGATCAAAATACAAGCCTGTGATTGGTTTCCGAGAGATTAATACTATCAAATCAAAAGAACTACCGTCGTTTCTCTGATTTTGTGATCAGGCAACTGAGTGACTACATTAAGTCTCTTTGTTGCGGGCCTTTATCACTAACCATGGTTCCATATCAAGACATGGCAACAATGTGCTTTCTTAACCTTGGCTGACCCAAGATACAATTTGGCGATCATGCGACATAACTGAAATCATAGTCGCGCGGAGTTAACAGTAACTCATCATTTATTCTGAGACCTCGTGACTAACTATTACCTTTACCCTTTACAATTATCTCTTTGTCACTGGATGCTTACTTCCTATTTCAAGACTTCGTAACAATGCCTAGTCGCCCAATTGCGGAATAAAGTCCTGAGCATTTGACTTTACCTTAACAGGTTATATAGGCCCTTTTCTTTACTTCTGGCGACTGTGCAACATACCCTTATCGCCAAGTCAGGAGGAATTCTTCCTTAGGGCACTTTTCTTTTCAGAGTTCGCGACCACCGTTAGATATTCTGATTCTTTCATCTGAGGGCTGTCGCTTAATGGCTATATGCTCGGGCATACCCTTAAATCATTTCCAGACATCACGACAGAAGGCAAAGCACTTTAGTCTCAAAGTTGTGGAATCCAATTCCTCCTTCTTTCGATCACATGATGACCTTCTCTTAACAGCCACCCATCATATGACACATGTCACTTGATCATTGGTTCACTTACTGCACACTAGAGAACTGAGTCATCATCTTTCTCTAGCGACATCCCGACTAAGCATTACTGCAAACCACAAATGGTTAGTCACAAAGTCTTGGTCAAAATCTCTTAACCGCTATTTCATTTCAAGACCACGTGACTGAAGGCTTCACTTAACTATTTAGCTTTATCTCATTTGGCAATAACGCAACATGAAAAAATTGCAAAGTCTGAGAACATTTTCATAACTGTTAGAACTCTCCCGCGATCAACCGACTGGATAGTGGGTCCCTTCTTCATAATTCTTTATGACATAGTTATTTTGCGACTACCCAACATGAAGAAATTGTTGAGTCTCAAAACACGGAAGGAATATTCTGAAGTTTAAACGAGACTATGTGACATAAGGAAAAATCAAAGTCGGTAAGACAAATGGGATATTCGGCTGGGGTAACGCGAAGAGGCGATTTAAAATGAAACACATGCCTTAAGTGAAATGAAAAAGTAACATTTAAACATAAGACATGACCTAGGGTTTATCTTCACCGTTTAACACTTGGAATGACTTAGGGTTTTCAAGGTTTTGTAAATTGAGCAAGGTTTTAGACTTGAAAACCCTAAAACTTGACATAGGTAAGGCAAAATAGAACAAGAGATAGCTGAACTAAGCACACCAGAATGCAGAGAGCGGGACAAGGAACCAGGAAAACTAGCAAAAATAGGAAATACAACCAACAGTGGCTCTAATGCGGATTGGCTAAACAAAGCTTATGACAAAGAACCACATAATCTCTGGTTGCAGACCACCTCTCACGGAGCAAAACCTTAAAATAGGAAGGGAAATATGTACAGAATTTACAAACAAGGGGCAAGGAAAGGAGCATATAATACAAACTTACCTGTGCAGCTTGAACCTTTACTCAGAGAAAGGCTTCAAAAACTATCCATGCACAGGAAACTCAAAGAGATCTCCTTCCATATTCTTCAACAAGTATGAGTCTTTGCCAAATTTTTCTACAATAATGAATGGCCCTAGCCATAAAGACTCAAACTTCTTATGCTTGCCTTCAGCCTCTGCCCTTGCATTCCATTGGAGAACTAAATCATTAATTTGGAACTTTCTCTTAGTAGCCCTCTTGTCAAATAGATATTTCATTTGTTGTTGCAGCTTCATATTTTCTTTCTGACTATTTCTCCTTATTTCATCCAATTCAATCAGCTGCATCATTCTATTTTTCATATTGTCAGAGATATCTAGATGTTCATCTTGTATGTATTGGAAAATGGGAAATACATTTTTAATAGGAAACCT
This sequence comes from Thuja plicata, assembly GCA_018584345.1. Lineage (NCBI taxonomy): Eukaryota > Viridiplantae > Streptophyta > Pinopsida > Cupressales > Cupressaceae > Thuja > Thuja plicata. The sequence continues at coordinate 3,819,921 of MU223366.1, read as the reverse complement.
TGCTTGTAAACCATACACCAACTCAAAAGGTGATTGACCAGTTGCCTTCTTAAGTGTTATCCTATCAGCCCAAAGAGATAATCTCAATTTTGTGTGCCATGTCCTTTTATTTTGTTCCAGAGTTCTCTTCAATATCTTCAATATGCTTTTATTGCTTGACTTAGCTTTTCCATTGGCCTGTGGGTGATATGGGGATGAATATGATATTGTGATCCCATACTGCTCACAGAAACTTGTCATTTCCTCTGATCTAAAACTCATAGCATTGTCCATTATTAATTTTTTAGGCACTCCAAATCTGGTCAAAATGTTTTCTAACAAAAAATTTAGTGACCACCTTACTTGTTTCTTTCCTTGTGGGGATAGCCTCAATCCACTTAGTAAAGTAATCAGTGGTGACTAAGATCCAACTGTGCCCTGCACTAGACTTTTCTTGAAATTCACCAATAAAATCAATACCCCATACAGCAAAAGGAGCTTCAGTGCTCACTAGGTTAAGTAACAGAGCACCTACAAATTTCAATTTATTGGAGAACCTCTGACATGGCTCACATTTCCTAACATGTACATAGGTATCCTTGAATAGAGTAGGCCAATAATATCCTGCCCTCAAAATCTTATGGGCAGTGGTCTTAGCAGAAAAATGACCTCCACACTGTCCTTCATGCATCTCAATTAAACTTTCTCAGCTTGACTTTTGTCAAGGCATAGCAATAGAACACCATTTTTATCTTTCCAAAATAGATCTCCTTGAGTCAAAACATATTTTTGAGCTTGCAATTTCAAACTTCTCTTTTGATTATCAGACAAATAATCAGGACACTTAGCATTTTTGAGGAAGAAAACAATATCGGTGTAATATGGTTGCCTTTCTATACTTGTAATAGCTTGCTCATGTGCCTCTATTTGATTTGATTGCACTAAATCCAGGTTCTCCTCTGTCATAAGTTTGGCCAAGCCTTGACCTCTCACCAATTTGGTGATATTGATTTCCAAATTGAACTCTTGAATTCTTGTAATCCATTTACATCTCTTACCAGTAACCTCTGATTGTGTGAGAATATCTTTCACTACTGAATGTGGAACATAGGCCTACACCTTGGCACACACCAAGTAGGGCCTAAAAGAATTCATAGCTTTTACCAATGCATAGGCCTACTTTTCCATTATCTCATAGTTAAGTTCTGCAGCCTGCAAGGATTTACTATAAAAGCCTATGGGGTGTTCAAATCCTTGCTCATCTTTCTGAAGTAAAATTGCAGCAATTGTATGGAATGATGCAAATGAAAACAGGGAAAAGGGCTTAGTGTAATCTAGATATTTCAACAATGGAGTTTCCTACACTACCTTCTTTATTCTTTCAAATGCTTTTTGAGCCTTATCACTCCAAATAAACTTAGTATCCATTTTCAACAACTTCACAATGGGCTTCACAATTTCAGAAAAATTGGCTACAAATCTTCTGACAAAATTAATCTTTCCTAAGAAAGATTGTACACCTTTTAAGTTTTTTGGGGCAAGTACCTTCTAAATTGCCTCTACCCTCTCAAGATCTATTCTTACCCCTTCTCTAGACACTATATGTACAAGCAATTTTCCCTCTTTAACTGCAAAGTGACACTTCTTAGGGTTCAATGAAACACCATATTCTAATGCTTTATTAAAAATCTTACCCAAATGATCACAATGATCATTAGCCTTCTTAGAATATGCAGTTAAGTCATCTTGGTAAATAGCCATGAACAAATCAATAAACTCTTTGAAAGCAACATCCATGGCTCTCTAAAAAGTTGCACCTGCATTTATCAAACCAAATGACATTCTGATATAAACATATGTTCCCCAGGGAGTAGTAAACGTAGTCTTATATTGTTCTGACTCTTTGACAAGAACTTGGTTGTAACCTGAAAAACCATCCATCATTGACAATAATTCACAACCAGTCACCTTGTGCAACATTTCTTCCATGTTAGGTAGTGAATAATTATCTTTCAAAAAAGCAATATTGAGATTCCTGAAATCAACACATAATCTGATATCACCATTCTTCTTTCTAATTGGTACTAAATTTGATACCCATGTTGAATGTCTAATAGGTTGAATTATCCTACCATCTTTGAGTTTCATCAATTCCTGTTGTATTTTAGGGGCCAACAAGGGGTTAATGGGCCTTTGTTTCTGTCTAAATGGCTTAACATTTGATTTCAGAGGAATTTCATACTGGAAAAGGTCCTCTCTATATGCCTTGAAATCCCCATATGACCAAGCAAAAACATGTTTGTATTTTCTCAGTAACTTGATCAAGTTCATCCTTACATGAGAGTCCAAACCTTTTCCTATGTAAACTATTTGAGGACTGTTTTCTGATCCCAAATTTATTTCTTCCAAGTCCTCAACATTGGCATTGCTTATCTTAGCTGAATCATTTTGTTTACTAACAAACAATGCTTCAAGTTCAACCAATCCCCTAGGAATCTGATTAGAACTCAATTGAACCACTTCACTTCCCAAGATGTAATCCTTCCCATTGTCTGATTCTAATAAGGAACTGTAGTCTATACTCTAGTTTTCATACTGATCTAAGCATTGCATGAACCTTAGAATATCTTGATCATCTTGGAACACTTGCCAGTTATGTATGTTATCTGGAATAACTGGTCTTGTCTTAACTTCGAGTATTGATACTCCATGTAAATTCAAATCATCATTTTTTAGAGCAACATTTGCTAGAAATCCAGCCATAATATTATTTTACCTTTCCAACCATGTTATATTAAAAGCATCAAACATCTCAAGTTGATCCCAAATAGCATGTTTGTACATTTTCAATCTGTCATTTTTCACAGCATATTTGGATCTGACTTGTGCTACCACTAACTCAGAGTCACCATAAACCTTTAAACATTTTATACCATTTTTGATAGCAATTTCAAGTCCTAAAAATAAGGCCTCATATTCTGCAGTGTTATTAGTACACTGAAAAGCCAGCAGAAATGAGTATTTAAAAGTTGTACCTGATGGGGATATCAACAATACTCCTGCCCCTAATCCTTCTTTAGAGAAAGCACCATCAAAATAAATTTTCCATATCCCAACTTCTTTCAAGATAAATTCCTTACTTAAAGAATCCACTCCTTGATCTTTATGCTCATCCTATTGCATTCTGAAATTTTGCATGTCTATGTCAATGCAACAATTAATATGAGTATCCTCATATCTTTCTATCATGTGGGGAGTTCAGCTCTCTCTTGTCACACTGAAATTATCTCCAGAAATATTGAAAGTAGCAAATGACAAATAATTTTGTATACTTCCTCCCATTGAAGCACTCCATTTTCTTCATAATAACATGCCATAATGAGGTGGTATATCAACCACAAGAACATTCATCATCATCACTACATCAGGGCATAGTGCCAGTCTATAAGGCATGGCTTCAATGGTACCAATTACAGGGACTTCTCTGGAATCCATAGCTCTACACCTCCCATGAGGTGTGTCAACTTGTAGGCCCATTGCCTTCATGATCTCAACTGGCATGACTGTATTAGAAGCTCTTGAATCAATCATACAATTCTTGAGCATTTTATCATTGATTATTAGTGAAAGAAAAAATGGGTCCACCACCTTTGGAGAAGAAGTTGCATTCAAGAATATTTGAGGAATCTCAGATGTCATCATCTCATCCTCATTTCCCTTGACAGGTGGTATCTCAGATACATCCAGTGGGTCTTGAATTTTTATTATAGGTACACTGTTTAATAATGACATGACTTTTTCCTTATGTTCCTTGATCCTCATCATTTCCAGAAATGGTACCTTAACTGTCATCTGAGATAAACATTGACCCATGTCAACCGGCATATAACAAACCTCTGAATGTTTTGATTTATCAATGATAACTTCATTATCTTCACTACGTTTCTTTTGAAATAGCTCTTTCAACTTTTTATTTTATATTTTTTGCACAGGAACAATTTTTTCTTGGTCCTTTTCATCTTGTTCAACATTTGGCTCTACTACTTTTGTGATGACCTTGACCTTATGTTCATTTACATTTTTTGTAGGTTCTTCTTCCTTCTAAACATGCTTAGTGTCTGGTTTACTTTCCTTAATGAAAACACTTGAGGGCTGGCCACTAGTTCCACCTACCACCCTGTTTCTTAAGTGGTAATTGCTTCTAGCTTTACTTACTAATTCAGCAGTAATTCTAGCCTTTTCTTCATCTGAATCTTTTCTTATAAGTGGAACTTCTTGGCTATTTTGAGCATAGCATCTAATATTATCACCAGTTTCATCAACTTCACTGTCAGATAAGATTTGTTGATAGTGATTCTCAACCCTCTTTTGTGAAACATAGAAATCATGATTTTCTTCTTCACTATTTGAATCAGTATCATGGCATGAATAAGTGTTGGTCATACTATGATCACACTATTCCCCTTCATCATTTTCTTGTTCCTCATTTGATTTTAGATCTAGGGAAATGACACAAAAATCAGGATTATGAGGAGCATCACAAGCTTCACACCAGGTCTCCTCATTACAGAAATGAACTAAATTTCTATGAAGAGGATCTGGAGTCTTATTATCTATTGTTTCTTTCTTAGGTGCTCCAACAAGCTTTCCATCCTTAAACTGAGTTCTGTATGGATGATTTTGCATTCTGTTCTGAGGATTGTAAGTATTATTGTAAAGAGGTTTATTGTTTTGAGGAGCTCTATATTCCTTGTACTCTGGTTCTTCCAGATTGCTCTTACTAAACCTGGGATCATCTCTCCTATTTAACTTACCAGACACCCTTCTATTCATTTCAATATTGACTGCTATCTTATAAGAATCAATAAGCATCCTATGGTTTTTATCTCTTAGAGCATATCCCATTTTAGAATCATAAGCATTTAAATAAGTTTCTAGGCATACTTCCTCATCTAGCTTTATCTTTTGAAATAGTTTATGCATAGCTCTTTGAAATCTTGTGTTAAATTCTGTGACCTCTTCATTGTAGTTTTTCTTGATATTATTGAACTCATTCAATAAAAAACCCTTATTTGTCTTATCTCCATATTGATCTTTGAATAACTCAATCAACTCATCCATGAAAACAACAGAGCCATTAGCAAGGCTCCTAAACCATTCTCTTGCATCTTCAACAAGGGATTGAACAAATAGTTTCATTAATACATCTTCATGGGTTATATTCAAATCATCAACAAAGTCAATGAATTTTCTCAAGTGTGTCTCACAAGAAATTACATTATTACCAGCAAACTTTGGGAGCTTTTCTCCTATATCACCCACATCTTTAGGAAAGGGATTAGGGTATCCAGGGATACCAACAAAATCAAACTGTTTGTACCTCTCATTATGTAATGGTTTCCTTTGAAAGCTATCATCTTCTTTAGCCATTGTAGCTTTTCCTCTATAAGATGTATTATTCTCTGGTCCAGAAAATGAATACTTTGAAGACTGTAAAAAAATCAATCTTCTTTTTCATTTCAATTGTAGTAGCTTCCATTTGGGCTTTTTCCAACATCTTTTCCATGGTTTCCTTTTCAATTCTTAGCTTTTCTAAATCAATTTCTAATTTAGACATTTGTTCAACCATAGGTTTTTGAAATTTAGGCTCTTGATCTTTTTGTTCACCCATCTTTTGTTTACCCTTATCTATTTGCAAAATAGAAGCTTTATGAGTGACCGGTATTTCTTTGTTTTTCTGAGACTTGTCTGCTTCTTTTTCAATTTGGTGTTTTGGAAGTCTTTTTATATTGTTATTGAGAGCCTTATGATCATTCTTTTTCTTTCTTATTTCTCTTTCCTTTTTCATCTGTTGAACTAGGGCAAGCTGCTTCAAAATAAACTTCTCTTCATTAGCCAGCATATCAGAAGGGGCATCTTCTAAATCTGAACTAGGTGTAGTAATATCTTCTCTTTCATTTGAAGTAGAAGTAATTGTGGGAGTATCTAATACTCTTTCAGAAGCCTCCTCATAATCTGAAGTATTTCCATCATGAGAGTGCTGAACAGTATCCCTATTATTTCTGATATTTCTTTCTTCACCTTTTAAAGGAGTTTCATCCATATCAACTTGATTTTTCTTTTTTCTCCAAGAGGTTCCAACTCTTGAGGTCGATGGGATTCCTTCATATAATACCATTTCTGGGTCAGTTCTTGTTTTTGACCTAGTATTCATTCTGTAAGACATTTATCAATTTTGCACTAATCTCAGAGATTTTTCCTTTTAGAGTCGCCACCCAATAAATTGGGATAAATGAATAACTATCAAGGGTTACTATTCAAGCCCTTTCTCTGGTACTTATGAATACTTTTCTACAACCAGATTCTAGGACAACTTAAAAACAATATTTTAAAACACTAATCCCCAGTAGAGTCGCCAATTTGTTAGGGATTTCTCTTGTATGAACCACAGTGCTTGAAATGATTACTTGAACACCATGCCTTCTAGTACTGATTCAGAAACAAGAAAAGCCTAATTGCTAAGGACTGGATAAGGCCCTTCTTCATTTTTGAGCTCCACATATACTCAGGCAAGTTTTACCTCTTATGATTGTTTTTTACACAGTATGTGTTAATGTGGACACTAATTTGCTATGTATCTTTGTGAAACCAACTGATAAAATACCTTGTAAATGACCAAGCATAATTAGATACAAGACTTAACCATACAAACCATGGTCTTAAATATAGCCAAAACTAGTGATACAAGGATTCTCATCCTTCTTCCTTTTCTTTATAGGAGGGATAACCTAGTTGATTCACTCTTCAAGGAATAAATAATATGGACACTGTCCTACTGACATAGGTCCTTGACAAGTTCAGTTTATCTGTTCTTAGTAACAAAGTATTTTTAATTGATTAGGTTTTGATAGTTTGGAATATCTTGGACACAGATAGATTATCAGACTAATTACTGGACCAGTGCCTATCCTTTGGGCTATAGAGTCAAAATAAGCAGAGATTTCATACAAATAAAACACAGCAGATTGCCTTACAACCCACATGCAGTTCAGGTAAATTGCCTTACAAGTTACCCTGTCACGTCAAAACTATTGTATCAAATCCTTAAACAAAGCAGTATGCTCCCTAAAATTACTCATACAATTTAGTTCTTTCCTTGAAAGAAACTTACAAGCAATTAGATAGTCAACTGGTGACCAAAATGATTCAGAATACCTTGTAAACTTAACACAAAAGATCATACATAAAGAATAAAGAGACAGCAATGGAGAAGAGTAAAATTGCACCGTATAATATTTATGTGATCTAGCTTTTCATACATAGAAGATTATACAGCTTCAAAAGATAGACAAAAACCAGAATATCTGAATTCTATGATATATTATCTTCCTTTTCAAAATGTTCCAAAAATCCAAGACCCTTACAAAAATAACTCTCTTTGCTATATATAGGTTTATGACCATCTTGGAATCCCTAAGGATGCAACAAGCTTTGGATAGTCATAAAAACCTAACCCTAAAGTTACAATAGAGACAAAAGAAAGAGAGAGAAGAAGCGGTGAAAGGACTGAGTCAAAAAGGTATAAACATATATTTCTTATTCTTCTCCCGATCTGGTGACTGCAATCAAATTTGTAGATGGTAGCTGATAGTATTTATGTTGAGTCCAGATAGCTGTGCTTGCCTACTCACCTACATTCTCCTTTTGTAATAATTGTCCATCTTGTCTTTGAACAGTGCAGTGCCAAGTGTTCACCTTACTCATCATCCAAAATTTCTTCTTCAACTACAAGCTTCTTTTTCTTTGGTGTAGTCATGACTTCCCAGGCCTTTACTTTATCGTCTGATAGCCACTTGAAGTCCTGAGTACTCTGTACCTGTACCTTCTGCCTATCCCATCTAACATCAGTGATGTTTTTGACATCAAGTAGGAACTTGTTGATATCAGTCTCAGCTTTAAAGGCTTCATCCAATATCTTGTTGAATCCTTCTATATCAATCTCAGTTTCTAAAAGAAAATCCTCTTCACTAGACATCTTGGTGTCAAACTCACTCCTCCAGGCATCTATAGCCTTTACCTGGTCATCTTCTCCTTTTAAAGAAGGAACAAACCTATTGAAATCATTTGAAAAGAGGCTTAATCTTACCTCTATCTGGTTCAATTTTCCTTTGAAGAATGAGAGAGA
>MU223366.1:3795209-3811707 GCA_018584345.1 Thuja plicata | reverse complement strand
CTATTGAAATCATTTGAAAAGAGGCTTAATCTTACCTCTATCTGGTTCAATTTTCCTTTGAAGAATGAGAGAGAAATATTTATTCTTTTGATCTCATCTTCAACCTCTGTGACTATTGGAGGAAAATATGCTCTTATACCTTGTAAGGATGACAATTTCTCAAATAAGGTTGCTCTAGCAGACCATTTTGTGAAGTAGGGGTTCAAAATAGCAAGGTACCCCATTGCCTCTGCATGCAATGCTGGCAACTTATTATATGTGTTGACTACAACATCAGTTTTGTCTTTTAGGATCTCAATCCTATGTTGCAGTATGCCTTTTAATGCCTTTAAAGCTATTGCATTTCTTTTTCCTTTATCCACCTTTTGTTCCATAGCCTCTTTTGACTTAGGATTATCTTCAATCTGCATTGGAGGTGGTTGTGCTGGCACATACACTACCTCAGGCTTTGCCTCCAATTCATCTATCAATGTCTTGATCATCTGATCCCTCTGGTACAGTTGTATGTGGCACATATCTCTGTCCTTAGATAGTGCACTTGTTTCTTCCAACAGAGTAGTATACTTCTCAGAAAATTGTTTTGTCTTGTCCTCATTCAATTGAGCCCAGTGTGTCATAATTTGGGAGATTTCTAAGTCCCCTGTTTTTTTCATAGACCGCACCATCTGATTCCCCACCATATTTTCCTGAATATTCACTAATTGGGGCTTCTGGTCTTTAGGGCTTAAACTCCACATTGCAAAGGCCTGAGATTTTGGGTTATACCCAAATCCTTTTATCATTTCTCCTACTTGGACCTCACTAACCATTTTGAGGTCTGGCTACCTTCTGAATTGATCTATGATGAAAGCAGATGCTAAATCCCATCCTTCTGCCAATAATATCCCACTATCTAGCACCATCTTCCTGGCATTTTCAGGTGAGATATCCTCATTCTCAGGATCATAATTTTGTAGGGCCACTAGGGCATCATTTGTAATTGTTTCTTTTCCATCCACAATTAACTGAGATCTTATTTGCTCAGTCTTGTGCCACCTTAGGAAGTCTTTAAACTCCTCTATTTTTACAAAGCTGTCATCATCTAGGAATTTTTGCTGATGAAGCAATCTTTCATCAACACAGGCTCTGAGCGGTACCTCAACTTCATCCTCTAGGTCAGGCTATTGCTTCTTGCCTTCCCTGATTGCTTTTCTCAGGTTATGATAATATAACCTGGTGCCAAGCATTAAGGCCTTAACCTTATCCTTTTTCTTGCTCTGTCCTTCTGCTGAAGGCTGCCCTAACTCCAATTTTTGCATCTTTTCTGTAGGCTCCTCTACATCATCAGGCTGAGTAGCAACTGTCAGATCTATAATGTGAAATTTTTCTTCTTACAACTGTGGCACTTCAGCCTTTTCTTTCCCTATGGCTTGTTGTGGTGGAGGAGACATGGTAGGACGTGTATAGTCACTGTCACTACCACTCTCATATTCTGACTCTAAGTGCTTAGGTGACTGAGCACTTTTCTTGTCCAGGATTGTATCCAGTTTCTCTACAAGCACATAGTAATTATCTATCATGGCTTTTATTCTATCAAAATATGGGAGATTAGGGTAAAAACCCCCAAAAGATAACCCATTCCTTCTTATCTATGTCTGCAGCTTCAACAACTCCTAGATTCTCAGTCTTCTTACATGGATGTCATCTTCATCCAAGATGTTTCTTGTTGCATCCTCTTCAATGCATTCACAATGAATATTGGTATTAGGAATGATAGGGGTATACAGTTTTCTAGCCCCTGCCATGTAGCCTTCTGGGTCAATGTACCTATAAGGGGCTGCCCCCATTCTGTATTTCTCCAACCATTGACCCACTTCATCAATGGCATTCTTACCAATTGTAAAGTTGGAAATTTTGAACTGCCTAGGGGTTATAGTCCCCTTTTTGTGTGGTGCAAAGTGCACATTATCAGTTAACATCAGCTGCCAAATGAATTCCATTGCAGCTACTCTTGTAGGCACATGATATGACAATAAATGAGGTGGGTGAATACACCCGTATACCCTGATAATGGTGAAATTCTCCTCCAAAAAGAAATCACCCCAATTGTGTTTTCCAGGCCAATTTTCTAAATATTCACAGGGCCTAAGCAGTTGTATGGTTCTCAATGGGTTCCTTGTCCTGTTTGTTCCCAAACTTTGTATAATTGGATACACAATCCAATTATGGAAAGCACAGAAGTCACACTCCCTAGAAGTAAAATTCCAAACCCTCACCCAAAACTGGATAGGATTTGGTGCTGCTTGATAGAATCTCTGAGGAGTGAGATTTTGAACATCCATCATTGTAAAATTGAAGTATAAAAGGAGATGCATTAGAACTGAATAATGCAAGAATTTGGGTTCTTTCTCCATTGGATTCTTTAGCTTTTTCTGGGTTGCTATGAAACCCTCATGCATCTCATCTATAATGTGTTGAATATAGTCATAGCTAGTGCTTGAATGCACCTCCTGCAAGTCTAGTACCATCATTAGGATGCCAGAATTGATTTTCTCTGCATTTTCATCTATCCCTAGTACTCTACACACGACATAAGCATTATACTTAATGTAGAAGTGCAGATCCTTATAATAATATGGATATGGCTCATTCATAGGATCTAAGTACTTCTTCACCTCTTTCAACATATGCTTCTACAACAAGCCCTTGGCAATACCAGGCTTCAAACTATACCTATTCTCCTGCTTTGTCATGTCAATCTTAGTTGACATTGTGCTAAATAGGCCAAAAGCCTACATGAATGATTTCCTATTCAAGATTAGAAGGGCAGTGCCATCATTCCTTTTGATGGTCTTTTTCAAGACATCATAGTGGTTGGCTAGGTCTAGAAATAGGTCTACATCTATGAAGACATCAGGAACGAGTAACCTAGCCAAACCACATGTCCAAGGGTTTGAAACTGGAATAGGCTTATCAGAATTTTTATAGAAATAATTGAAAAGAGAATAAACTGTGGTCCCCGAAGTCAAAGCATCTCGAATGTCCTTGTAATCATCCAAGAGGATACTAGCATCGACCTTCTTATTCTGCGTTCAACCAGGCAAAATATGGAGGAACTCATCAGAGAAACTTGGTTTTCCTTTCTGTTCCTCTCCACTTCCCCCACTTGTTGAAGCAACACTCACAGCTCCACTCATATTTGCAATGATCTGAATCTCTCTTTTCCAACCGATATTGAAACAAATCTATTTCTGAAAGCAACTGACTATTCTGAGCACAATTTCATGAAATTTAGAACTCTTTGATCAACTTTGGAAACACTGCAACTGAAAAAGATATCTCTCTTCTGAAAACTTAGCAACTTGGGCTCTGAAATCAGAAAACTCGGAGAATGAAAATGAACGCGCTATCAACTCCTTATAGTCATCATTCAGGTTATGCAGCTCATAATTTAGAAACATCAGTTCTGTCATTAATTCGGCATGCTGTGAACTTGATCAAAAACCTAGCCGTAGTTGCATGAAGCTGATAAGAAATCAAATTTTGAAAGTGAATCCTCGGAGAAATCATATAACGTTTAAGAGGGCTGACATGTCACAAATTTAATTTGTTGTCTGTCTCACATCTTAGCTACTCTTTTTGCACAGTGATCAAAATACAAGCCTGTGATTGGTTGCCGAGAGATTCATACTGTCAAATCAAAAAAACTATCGGCGTTTCTCAGATTTTGTGATCAGGTGACTGAGCGACTGCATTAAGTCTCTTTGTCACGAGCCTTTATCACTAACCATGGTTCCATCTAAAGACTTGGCGACAATGTGCTTTCTTAACCTTGGCTGACCCAAGATACAATCTAGCGATCATGTGACATAACTGAAATCATAGTCGCACAGAGTTAATAGTAACTGATGTAGGAGCATCCTGGGTGTAAGGGCAATCTTCCATCATCCAAAAATATTTATGTTTTCTTTTCAATAAGGGCTACCTTGTGCAGAACTGCTATTTATGGAAACTTGCTATTTTTAGTAAGTTGGTCATACAATCTCAAAATGTTCTGATTTTGCATGTGGAGGTTCATTTCAGTCATATCAGCCTGCCAGTAAAGTTTCATGGCTAGATCAGGTCTAGTTTTGAAGATATTGAAAATTTTTGGTATTGAAAATAGGGTACATAAACTTTGAGCTCAGTTTTGAAGGCTTTAGAGGCCCCGGATGAGGTTGAAACTTGGGCTAAATGATGAGGTTGTAGAGCGCTTTGTGGCATTTCTGAAATGGGGTTATAATAGTCAATCGAGTCAACTGGTGATGACTTATGGTCTCCGGAAGTTGGGCCACCTGAAATAGCAGAAAATAATTTTCCTTCAAAATTTTCGGGTTTCAAAGGTTATTTTGAGCCGACTTTGATGTACTAAATTCAAAAATAAAATAATTCTAAGTTTGGTCAGCCCTAAGGGCTAAATTTCTGGAACCTTCTCGGGCGGTGGAAATTGCCTATATAAAGAAGGCCCCTAGTTTTGTCTTAGGCAGTTTGGGACAGTTCTGGGTAGATCTAGGTAATAATTCGAGGCTTTGTCCTACAAAATATTGTAAGGGGAATGCCCATGTGGCTTTGCATATTGTAATTCTGAAAGTTTGTAATTCCACATTTGTGGAGATAATAAGAAGCCCATTTTTTGTTCTTGCAAATTATTGTTACTTCTCTGTTTCTGTTATGTGTTTGTGGCATTAAGGGGAGCACCCTTCATCAGTAACTCATAATTTATTCTGAGACCTCGCGACTAACTGTTACCTTTACCCTTTATGGTTATCTCTTTGTCCCTGGATGCTTACTTCCTGTTTCAAGACTTCGCAACAACGCCTAGTCGCCCAATCGCGGAATCAAGTCCTGAGCATTTGACTTTACCTTAACAGGTTATATAGGCCCTTTTCTTTACTTTTGGCGACTGCGTGACATACCCTTATTGCCAAGTCGGGAGGACTTCTTCCTTAGGGCACTTTTCTTTTCAGACTTCATGACCACCGTTAGATCTTCTGATTCTTTCATCTGACGACTATCGCTTAATCGCTATATGCTCGGGCATACCCTTAAATCATTTCCAGACATCACGACAGAAGGAAAAGAACTTTAGTCTTGAAGTTGCGGAATCCATTTCCTCCTTCTTGCAATCACACGATGACCTTCTCTTAACATCCACCCGTCATATGACACATGTCACTTGATCATTGGTTCACTTACTACACACTAGAGAACTGAGTCATCATCTTGCTCTGGCGACATCCTGACTAAGCATTACTGCAAACCATAGATGGTTAGTCGCGAAGTCTTGGTCAAAATCTCTTAACCACTATCTCATTTCAAGACCACACGACTGAAGGCTTCGCTTAACTATTTAGCTTTAGTTCGTTTGGCGATAATGCGACATGAAGAAATTGTGAAGTCTGAGAACATTTTCATAACTGTTAGAACTCTCCCGCGATCACCCGACTGAACAGTGGGTCCCTTCTTCATAATTCTTTATGACATAGTTATTCTGCGACTACCCGACATGAAGAAATCGCTGAGTCTCAAAACACAAAAGGAATATTCTAAAGTTTAAATGAGACTACGCGACACAAGGAAAAAGAAAAGTCAGGAAGACAAATGGGATATTCGGCTGGGGTAATGCGACAAGGTGATTTAAAATGAAACACATGCCTTAAGTGAAATGAAAAAGTAACATTGAAACATAAGACATGACCTAGGGTTTATCTTCACCGTTTAACACTTGGAATGACTTAGGGTTTTCAAGGTTTTATAAATTGAGCAAGGTTTTAGACTTGAAAACCCTGAAACTTGACAGAGGTAAGGCAAAATAGAATAAGAGATAGCTGAACTAAGCACACCAGAATGTAGAGAGCAGGACAAGGAACCAGGAAAACTAGAAAAAATAGGAAATACAACCAACACCACACCCCCTACAACAAGTACATATGCCAACTATAGAGGTACGGCCTGGTCAAGTGAAAAGTATAGCACAATTGATGAATTGAAGAAAACTAAAGTGAACATATATATTTTTGGATTACTACAAGGTTGTCCATCTCAGAAGGAGGCCCTTCTAAGGTCTCTATACCACTGAAAACCTGGCTCCTCAGCCTGTAATACAAAGAAACCTACATCTAGTATCAACACATCTGAGGCTTTCCCGATAATGTTCGAGGATAAGATGGAGGTCCCACCGTTCCTACTCAATCTACGGATGTCTGGGAAGAACCTACAAAATTGCATGATTGATTCAAGAGCTTCATGCAATGTCATGCCACTGTCAATTTGCTAGAAATTGGAGATGGTGCCCCAAGTAATGAACCCAGTGGTGATGTAATTGGATAAGACCGAGGTCAAGATGATTGGTGTGCTCAAAGATGTACACATTCAATTGGTTGTAGACCCTAGGATACAAGAATGCATTGGCATGCATATAGTGGACATACCTGAAACTTATGGGATGTTGTTGAGTCAAGAATGGACCAAGTGCTTGAGAGGATGGCTTTCCATAGATTTCACCCAGTTGTGGCTACCATGGAGAGGTCTGAATAACCAGATCAAGATAAATGCAGAGCCTAAACTGAGAAATATGATCACAGAGTACAACGCCCCAAATGAGTTCATGTTCACCCAAATAGACTGGGGCACTTATCGGATGGATGACATCCTCATGTTCCAAATCTAAGAAAGCCCTGAATAAGACTAGAGCCCTATTCTAGGTCTCTTAGAATCAGATATTGATGATGACATCTTCCAACATTTCATCAACAACACTACAGTCATCTTATAGTACTTGGGATAGGACGTAGACCCTAACATTTTGTTACTACCAGGGTACTGTCGATTACACCAGGCTAGCCATTCTGAGTTCACATGCCCCAATTCCCAGAAAGCATTATAATGGGTATTGACCCAGATCACCTTATCAAGTAAGCCATTAGAGACCTTGACAATAAAAGAAGACATCCTCAAGATTGAGGACAAGAGTAACAACCTGCCAGAGGTTGTTGTCCCAGTTCCTACAAACACTTCACATCAAAACTAGGATAGTGGTTCAGATTTTGATGACCAAAGTCCTACTTTGAACATACTTAGTGATTGGAGTACCTTTGATGATGGAGCATGCCCCCCTTATAAAGGAATGCTAGAGGACAAGGATGGTGAAAGAACCGAGACCCTAAGACAAAGACATACCCAAAGTACAAGAGAATTAACCTCTTCTTACAGTGATGGGGAAAAGGGGAAAAAGCTTAAAACTAAGGGCTCTCCCAAGAGAAACTTAGCCAAGTGTTAACCTACCAAGCAACCCTAGATATGGAAATTGCACTTTGACAGTTACAAATGTAAAAAGGGAGCAGGTGCAGGGATCAAATTGATAAACGTAAGAGGTAATTCTTTCTATGCCGCTTATAGGTTACAATTTTAATGCACTAACAATGTTGAAAAGTATGAAGCACTGGTCTGCAGACTTCTCCTGGCCCACAAGAAAGGAATAAAAATCATTATAGTAGAAGGGGACTTGCAATTGGTTTTCAAGCAGATCTGTAGTCAATATACTTGCAATGATAAGAGGCTCTCAGCCTACCAAAATAGAGCACATGACCTGATCAATGACTTTGACACTTTCGACATCAAAACCATCCCAAGAAGAAGAAATATTGTCATTGATGCCTTAGCCATGTCAGCTAGTTCATTACATCTAATGGAGAAATCAAAGATAAAAAAATTCTTAGTTGAACTTGTCATGGCCCCGACAATTCTGGACAATGTCACTAATTTTCAAGTCTTCCAAGATGATCAACACATCTTTGAGTTTATCATGTGTGTCGGGGTGTTCGAAAGATAGATCATAGATGAGGAAAAGGAAGGTGAAGAAGCAGTCCAACCTAAAAATCGTGATGATCCAGGTGTCATAAATCTAAGGACCAAGGCCATACCCAAAGGAATGGTAGAACTGGAGAGGATTTTTAACAGTGACAAGACTGTAGTAAGGAGGCATCCAGATGTAATACCCGATGGTAAAGAATGTGATACATACAACCTTGGCACAGAAGAAGAACCTAGAGAGGTACACATTGGAAAGGTAGGAACCAAAGAGGTAAAAGAGAAAATGGTCCAGCTTCTCACTAAATATCGAGATGTCATAGCATGGAGCTATGAAGAATTGAAGACATATCACACCTCAATCATAGTGCATAACATCCCTCTAAAACCAGACTCCAAGCCTTTCATAAAATGAAAAAGTCTCATGAACCCTACTATGGAACCCTTGATCCAAAAGGAGGTTTAGAAGTTTCTCAATGCAAAAATCATCTTCCCAATTAGGCATTCCACTTGGGTTGCAAACCTGGTACCTGTAAGAAAGAAAACTGGAGAGATTAGATTGTGTGTAGACTTCCAAAACCTTAACAAGTCTTCTCAAAAGGACAATTACCCACTACCATCTCTCAATGAAGTGTTACAAAAGGTCAATTGGTCTCAAATGATGTCATTTATAGATGGTTACTTGGGTTACAACTAGGTGATGGTGTAGGAAGAGGATAGGCTAAAAAATGCATTCATAACTAGTAAATGGGGAACCTTCGCCTACCATCGGATGCATTTTGGACTGATTAACGCAGGGGCCACTTTTCAGAGGGAAATGGACATAGCTTTCAAGGGAATAATTGGGAGGTGAATTTTCATCTATATGGATGATCTCACAATTTTCTCAAAACAAAGATCTAACCACTTAAATGACCTCAGAAAATGCCTTCAAAGATGCAGGGAATTTGGGATTTCCCTCAATCCCAAGAAATGTGTGTTTGGGGTAACTAAAGGAAAAATCTTGGGACATATCATCTTAGAGAAGGGGATAGCCATAGACCCTAAAAGGGTAGAGGCCATTATGAAATTGACACCACCACATTGCCACAAATAACTGAAATCTTTCTTTAGGAAGATCAACTTCGTAACGAAGCTCATTAGCGGTTTCACAAAGATAGTAAAACCATTGAACAAAATGATCAAGAAAGATGCCAAGATTGAATGGCCTCTCCTAGAAAAGAAATCCTATAAGGAGATAAAACACTCCATCACTGTGACACCGGTCGTTGTCAGCCCAAACTACACTATCCCTTTCAAATTTTATTCTTTTGCATCTGAGCATTCATGTGCAGGCATCCTCTCATAGAAGAAGAATAATGAAGACAAGAGACCCATAGATTTCATGAGTTTCCCTTTCAAAGATGCTCAGCTTAGGTACCTAAACCTAGATAAATAGTCATTTTCCCTCGTCAAAGTGGTGTAAAGTCATTGGGATAGTTCTACATGTAGCAGTAAAGTCCCTTTTGATGCAGAATGAGCTGGGATAGCAAAGAGGAAAATGGATGGAAATCCTCTAGGGATTTGACCTAGAGATCCAACCAATGAAACTAGTAAGAGGCCAAGGCCTAACAAAGATGATCTTTGAGGTTGAAGAAGGTCTAGTTTTCCAAACCTACACCGATCAAGGCGTGATCACCGATGTGTAGTATCAAGACATAGTGTACTATCTATTACAAAACTGTTGCTCAGAGGAGATGAATGGTTCCTAGAGAAGAGCCTTGAGAATCAAAAGAATCTCCTACATGTTGAAGAATGGGAAACTATATAAAAAAAATTATGAGGGTTTGTACCTAAGGTTCTTGGATAGACTCAAACCAAAGAAAATCCTAAAAGATTTCCATGACAAATATGAAACGGGATATGGGTCAGCTTATGCTACTGCTCACCAAATCTTAAGGGTGGGATATTTTTGGCCTACCATATTCAGAGACACCAGTGAAGATGTGAGGTCTTGCAACACTTTCCAAACTAGTGCAACTCGAGAAAGAAACTATTAGAATTTAATCTTTCCTTGGTTGAAACTATGTAATTAAAGGATAAACCAAGGTATCCTTATTTGTATTTTTCCTCTAGTCCAAGTAGGAGGACATGTCACTATTTTGTATTTCCTTTAATAAGGAAAATATATATTCCTCCTTAAGAGGAATCACAAATTTGTCACACACAATATGAATGTGGCATCCATAGGAGAAGGGAGTTACATGCAAACTCCTCCACTCATCTCTACTTAAGAGATGTCTCTCACACACTTGCTTGAATAATATTCTCCTCTATCTCAATCTCTCATTGCTCTCATTATTGTATTGAGCTTATTGCTCTCATCCATAGGATTTTTTCCATATTCTTATTCACAAAGGGGTTTTTCTTTTCTTTTCCCCTTACCAAAATCTCTTGGCTCTTTATTGGATTCTTGGAGTTTCTCATATGCTTCATAGTTGATCTTGACATCTTTATCTCACTTGTAGTTTATGGTAAAATCTTCTTGCATTTAATTTTCTTGGATTACTTCATGTTTATGTTTTCATTCTTTTAATACTTCTTACATAAACTCTGCAATGCCCTTACAACCAGTATAAAAGGTACGCTCATTCACCCAATGGGGCTTAGATTTTGTTGGAATGATTAACCCCCCTTCGTCTATAGGACAAAAGTTTATTTTGATAGCTACTAACTACTGCACAAACTGGACGGAAGCTCAAGCAATGAACAATTTTACTACAGAGGTCATAACCAAATTCTTGGACGAGCGCATCGTAACCAGGTTTGGGATGCCATTTTATCTGGTATGTGACAATGCTCCCTCTTTTTCTTTGGCCTCACTAATGCAATAGGCCTTTGAGAACCAGGTAATCCTCAAGTTCTCTTCAAATTATTATCTACAAGGAAATGGAATGATAGAGTCTACAAACAAGAACTTAATGACAGTGATCAAACACCTCCTGGATGACAACCCCAGGGATTGGCACATGGAATTGAAATACACTTTGTGGACTAATCACATAAGGATAAAAAATGCCCTGGGGACGTCTCCATACTAGATCGTTTATGGCTTACAAATAGTCTTCCCTATGAACTTAAAGATCTCAATCCTCATATTCATGGACCAATATGTGGGAGGAGAAGATCAAGTACAAGTCTGGCTCATGAGTCTCCTTAACCTAGAGGAGAAGTGAGCATTGGCTCTGGATCATGTGTCAAAGCATCAAGCCATAGTCAATAGGTTGTTTGACAATAGAGCCACCATTAAATCCTTCAAGATCTCTAACCTTGTCCTTATGTGGGATAAGGTGAAAGAAAAGTCAGGAAGCCACACCAAGTTCCAAAGATTGTGGACAAGCAATTATCAGATATTAGAGATCCTAGGGAAAAAAAAATTTAGGATGAGCAAATTGAATGGAGAGTTGACCCCATTTCCAGTCAATGGACAATTCCTCAAAAATTACTTTAGATCATAAGCAGGACTTCTTTTCATCCCTTGTAACATAGTCCCCCCTTTTTCATCTCTTTTCTTTTTACCCTTTTCTATTTTTGTCACCCTCATCGTTAGTCCTTTCTTCCTTTCTTTTGTCGGGGCTCATTTTTCATTTTGGGTCAGTGTGTTTTGGATCTATTCCAAGGTAGTTCATAGATTAGAGTACAGGTATTTCTTAGTCAAATTCTTCAAAGATGTGTGCAACGCGAAGAACACTCCCAAGAGGCAAAGTGATGATAATTATTAGCAATAGACAAGAATAAGTTCAAAGCTTGGTCATCTTGATCACAAGAAACACTAAGTGATATGTGCATAAATGTTGTCACACTTCTATGAATCCTTACATTGAAGAACACTCAAGAATGAGGTCTCAAAAATCAATCCATAGCTCCCTAGGCATGGAGTGTAAGGGTGTTTAGAATTCTCTCAGCTAGAGCTATTAAGCCTATAACCTTGCTAGTAAACCACACAATGCGAGATTCAATGAAGACAGGGGAAAGAATGAAAATATATTCAAGAATCAAGAATGAAATGCAATGCAAGCTAGATTAAGATGAATATGCAAGCTAAGCTATGAAAATGAAAGAAAAAGTATTACAAAGACTCCTACTTAGGTTAGATAAATTAATCTAAAGTACAAAGGAAATCTAAGCTAAGAATGCCATGATAATGCAAGAAATGAAACTATGATAACATGTAGATGCAAAAGCCAAGAATGCTCCAAATATTCACAAAGCTCCAAAGTGACCTAGAAAACCTGCAACATAACATTAGCATCAAAACCTAAGATATCAAAATGAAGGAGATAGCTCTCCTTTTATAAGAAATGAGATGAAATTGACCATTGAGATTAAGAGACAAAAGTCTTAATCAAGGGTGGAGAAAAATGGAAGCTTGATCCTTGTGCACAAATATCCTCCAATAGAAAAATAGGAGTTGACTTTTGTGTCCCACATAAGACAAAAAGTGTTTTTTCCCTTTTTATAAAATGAGAATAATGCTTTATTTGTGCAACATAGGATAAGAAGAAAAGTGGGGATTTTTTATTTAAATAAAAAAGGAGAAAATTTCTTTTAATTAAATAAAGGCTTAGGATAAAATGATTTTATTATTTAATTAAAAGAGAGCATGTTCTCTTAATTAAATAAGATTTTTATTTTTATTTTTTCCTCTTTTAAATTAAATAAGGCTCAAACCTTAAGAAATATTGAATTGATTATGATTTGATCAAGGAAATTGATATAATTGATATTGTTAATATTTGAAAATATTGATTCAGGGATTTGATAAATTGAGAAATGGGGCCCAAAGTCTAGGTGACCATTTTAGGGTGCATACATTTTCTCATCTTTGACAAATGTGTGGTCGACACAGAAACACATGTAGTCAAAGAATGCAGTTGAAGTGTGAGGTCGAAATGAGATCACAAAACAACACAGATGTGTGGTCAAAACGGGAACACATTAGGACAAAAATAAATAAAGGATTCTGGATATGAGGTCAATTTGGGATCATATCCAAAATAAGAGATAAGAATCTCAAGCTTGAGTGAAAGCTCACAGAAAAATAGCTGAATCAAGAAAATCAAGAAATCAAGGATTAAAATCCAATAGGTACTGCCCCCTTAGAATTGAAAGTGAAATCAAATAGAGAGGAAAAACAACTGATAAAGATTTGATCAAATCATAATGAATCACAATCAAGAATAAAGGTCAATAAATCAAATATTAGGCAGTGAAAACATGCCCCAGTGATGAATTAGAAGAAAATAAGTGGGGTGAATGAAAGACTAGAAGTTTGAAAGACATGAAAAAAGAATAAATTCTATCAAAGATCAAAAAATTATGCCTCAAAAGGTCAGTCAACTGTACTTAAGAGAATGAAATGTGATTTTTATGATCAAGGTGAACGCAGATTTCAGTTTTGATCCTGAAATGAATAGAAAATGACGTGATATGACAGACTAGAAATGAAAGATATGATCAAGAAGAATCAAAAAATGAGCACAGTTGACCAACTAGTCCGTAGATGTTAAAAAGGAGAGCTCTCCCCATATGCAAGATACAAAAACTAAACTAACATGAACCTAAGAATGCAAGGTGCTATGAAAAGTGGTTGACTTGCAAGGTCATAATGCTTATAGACATCTAATTATCATCATCGAGCATTATTGGTAGTGTCGCAAGATCATACAATACACACTAGCATAATTATGTGAATCTAAATATGATCTATATCAGATAAAAATGTGGAAATCTCACCTAGGCATCAGAGACATCTAGGTCAAGATGACTAGTGCAGTGAGGCTCCCTAAGTTTGATATAGCAAGATTATGCTCACATCAAGACACAAGAAAGTCAGGATGGCTATAAGCACGCACTCACATAAAACAGTCAAGGATAATACCTTATAGATCCCAATGTCAAGTGGAACAAGCATAAATGCTAATGACAGTGAGGACCAACAAAATATACCCACAAGCAGAAAAAGCAATAAAACATGTTTTCATTCCCTTAGTCTTCTAGCTATGCATCATCGAAAATGATCATAGGGGGAGAACACTCAGCGAAGAAATCATCACAGACAGCACACAAAGAAATAAAGTCAAACAAGTCTCAGCGAGTCAAATATTTAAGTGTGTGTGTGTAAGTCATAGAGTCAAGCTGTGAGCATCACATCTGTCAGTGAGGAATATCGCATCATCCATACTATGGGTAGGATATCTGATAAGTGTTGAGAAACACTCGATGCTAGGAAAGTGTTGAAAAATCTAGGTGGGGTGGTGTTGAAAAACACCATTTGTGAGGTGTCCTAAAGACAAACACATCCAAGAGACCGAAGCTAATAGAGTTATGCCCCCTAGACAAAGACAAAGACCAATTTCAGACCAAGGAAACAAGGACAAGGCATGATGGAGAAAGGCTAAGTGTCAAGGATATGCGCAAAGAAATAGGGGTGCAAAGGCCTCAAGTAGCGCTCGTTTCCAGGTTTTCACCACTTAGATTTTATTACAATTTTTTTATTTTCATTTTTTTCATTTTTTATTTTAAGGACTTTTTATATTTTTTTTTAATTTTTTCTACCAAGGCGCCTGTTTCCAGATTTTCACCAAGGCACTTTTTCTATTTTTTGAATTTTTTGGCTTTTTTTGTATTTTCGAAATATATAATTTTTTTGGAGATACATCAAAACGCCTATTGCCAGGTTTTCACTAAGATGATCATTTTTTCAGGACATTTTCTGATTTTTAGAATTTTTGACAATATATCATTTTTTTGTACTTTTTTAGGATCAATAATATCTACAAAGGATGCCCCCAGACAGAATGGGCATCAACCTCCCAAGCAAGATCACATCGCGTAGTCCCAATGTTTAGCAAGGTGGAGGACAAGAGGGATTAGCAAGCTGGTGGAAGAGATGGAAGACAAGAGAATGAAGGAGAATGAAGGGAAGAAATCCTCAAAGGCAAACTCCTCAAGAGTACCCAAGCTAGGGAAAATAAAAGAAACATCATGTAAAGCACATTTGGACAAGCAATGAAAGGCCAGCATAGGATAAGTCACAAAATTGTAATGCAAGATTAGGAAAGGATGTAGTCCAAAGGAGTAGACATGTCAAGGGGCTTCATAGCACCGTGTTTTACTCTCTTTTTTTTTATTAGATCAAGACCAAAGGGGAAAAGGATAGTGATAGGAGAAAATGAATGGAGGAATATAGATATGAAGGCTAAACATGAAAGGAATGAAAGCAAGATCATCATAAGATATCTCACAAGATAGCCCAAATGTTTGTGTACAGATCAACATTGTCAAGATCAATGAGAGAATAAAGAATAGATGAAAGATGTAGAAGAACTACGCATGATGCTTGATTGCCAGGTTTTCATCACAGTACTTATCCAAGGTTTCACAAGGGAGTGGTTTTAACCATAGGATGAATTTATTTCTCTTTAATATTTTTTTTATTTTATTTATTTTATTTTCTTTTTATTTTCTTTTTTTAAATTTTTTGGATGAAGGCAAGCTTTTTAGATAATACTCCTTGAAAGGATAAACCATGATATACCAAGGATTAAAAATGATATGCTCAAAGATGCTGAAAGGGAAAGGAAGATGAAAGAGAAAAATGGAGGATAAGGTTTTATGCAAAGCAAGTGAGGTTGGAAGATAGGAGGAATAGACAAATGAGGAAAAATGATAGAAGGTAGAACGATAGTGAATAGAAGGATTGTGAAAGGGTAAATGAAAAGGAAGAAAATATCAATGTCAACACACACCTTGAAGGGTGAAAAGAGGATGGAGGAAGCATGAATGAAGGAATACATGAAGGAATATGGTGAATGGATAACAGAGGTTGTTGTTTACGCACATGGAATGAAAGAATATTTTTAGAAGAAGATGGATTGGAAGCCTTTGGAAGCTTTAATGTCAACTTCACTTGTTTCTCAACATGAGACTCTCTCAAGAGAGACTTTGAAATCCATATAGTCATAGCATTTTCATTTTTTTTTTGATGATTTAGAGAGAATATCTTCAATGATGGATTTTGGAACCCATACTTGTCTTGTAGTTTTCTTCTTAGATATCTCTTTTGACTTTATGCCCCCATGTCGATTAGAGGAGACATGGTGATCTTCTTTTTTAGATGGATTCTTGTATTGCTTCTTTTTCTTGTATTGAACATTCAAATTTCTTCCAAAAGACTTGGGACTTGTGGAGGAAGAAGAAGAATATGACTGGTTTATACGGGTGGATGGATGAAAATGATTCAAGGGTATGCATCTATGTTGATCTTGAGGAAAGATAGGAGATGGAGAGACATAAGGACCCAAGATGGAAGGAAGATGTGAAGCCCTTGGTATTGGTGGAGGAGGTCCAAGGATGGATGTGGATGACGCAAAAGGATAATCAATAAGTTCATCAGCGTGTCTCTGACAACCAAGGACATCAGCATCTTTAGAGTGAGCATTAGGATTTTCAATAGGATCATGAACATATTGAATAGGAGAACCTTATTTGATAGGATTGTCTAAAGCTTGCAAAGACTTAGGAAGAGTAGAAAGTGGAAGTGAACATGGAGTGGTAGAAAAAGAAGATGGAAGACTTTGATCTTGACAAGGATCTTTGGATAGCATAAGCGCATAATTTTTCTCTTGAT
>MU223366.1:3727822-3759061 GCA_018584345.1 Thuja plicata | reverse complement strand
TAGGGTCTGAGAGTAGCCCTAAGAGGCTCAAGGGTGAGCCTAGAGAGTCCTGAATTGAATAGGATTCCTGGTGAGATTCCTAGAAGAGAGTAGGAATCTCAGAGAGTAAGGTGACCTCCCCATCAATCCTCCAAGCTACATTCTTCCATTTCTTGCATTGGAATCAAGGTAGGTTTCCTTTTTCCATGTATGGATTCAATTTTGTAGATCTGAGGTTTTTCTGTGTTGTGTTAATGCATGTTCCTTAATTTGGCTTTTAAATGGCTTATGGTTGTTTCTAAATTTTTGGGTGCTTCTAGAAATCCTAGATATGTACTTCTTTCATTTTCTCTATTCTTAGCATCGTAGGGTTATGCTGTCAAAATTTTGAGAAGAAATTCCCTCTAAATCTTGTACAAAATAAAAAATTAAACTCTTTGTATAGTTTATACTATAGAAGAAATTAAATTTATAATTAATTGATGTTTCATTGTTTTTGGGTTTTTGGAGGAGCTTGGATCTATTTTTTTTGTAATTATGTATTCCTGGTTATAGTACAGACATGCTATCAAAATTTCATACTTAGATCTCTTATTAAACTCCTATAAATCGAAAAATCAATCTGCCATATAGTTTATACTATAGGGAAAAAATAAATAATCCCTTCCTTTGAAAAAGTCTCTTTGAAAAATTAAATCCTATAAAAAAAATTCACCTCCCTGTTTTAATACAGACTGGTGAAAATCTTTCACAGTAAAGTAAAAAAAAATATTAGTAAAAGACAAAAAAACAAAAGTAATTACCTTTATTTCTTTTTCCATAATTTTGGAATTCTATATTAAAAAAAATACATTTAAAAAAAAAATTTAGAAGGCAAATGTGCACAGTGTTTTTTTGAAGTTTTAAAAATAATTTTAATAATTATTTTGGGGGGGAAGTGGGACCCCATCCCCACTTCCCAACCCCACGCTTGTGAAAGTGCGCACAACACTGATGCTGCTGGCGGTACTTACCACCAGGCTGTCTGGCCGCCATCAACGTCGGAAGCCGTAAAGTTTAGGAGGATGGGGGGGGTAAAGCCGTGCGAGCCCCCTCCCATATCATTTGTTATGTTTTCTTTTTTTTTTTTAAATGTTTTGTTTATTATTTTATTTTATTTTGTTTTAAAAGTTAAATTATTAAATTTTTTGTTAATTTAAATTTAGATTTAGTCAATGTTATTTTAAGTTCATTTTTTTTATATTAGTTAATTTTAATTCTCATTTAATGTTAGATTATTTTAATTTTAATTTTAATAATTTTGAAACTAGTTTAATTTAATTGAATTATTAAATGGAAGATTTAGTTTAATTTATGTGTTTAACACATCTTTAAATATAGTTTTTTTAATTTTAATATATCAGATGATAATTATGTTTTAATATATTAATCGTTAATTTAAATTAATAGGCATTATTGATTTTAAATTAGATTGGTATATTGATTAATAGTGTAATTAACTCACTGATATATTTTACTAAAATATAGATGAACATAATTTAATGGACTATCTTGATTAAATTATTTGAATTACAGGAGGTAGATTTAAATAATCTTAATGCAATTGATTCTAGATTACTTCAGTTTAAGATATTAGTTAAATGAAGTACATGCTTGATTAGCTATGAATGTTTATATGCTTATAGTTCATTTTTAGTCTTCTAAGACGTTTTGGTTTCTATGCATCTGTATGGTTCTTTGTGCTTGTATATGTAGTTATCTGGGACATTAGACGACCTAAAATGTATACAGAGGCTGGGGTGTAATTATATTTCTGTTACTTCATGGTGTGTGTGCTGTCAGATATTTCCCTAAACTAACCATGATGACCCTTTCGATTATGTTATCTGCTAGTGTACCTATGTGACCATTCCTGTTGTATGGGATACTGATTTGGGGTGTACTAGGGTTGTGACCTATGCTAGATCTATTAGGATCTCTGAGCCTAGGGTAGGTTACCTAGATGTGTAGTAGGAGGTGGCTTGCAATAAGTTTCATGTCCATAAGAGACTACTAGATTGCTTATTGTGGAGTTTTTTAATAAGTGATAACTAAAGACATATTGAGAGATTAAAATAAATTAATAAGAAGTGTCCTCACCCATGCTTGAGTGCTAGTATAGAGGTTAAGATGGTGTTGAGAAAATGTCAGTTGCCCTGCAAGGTATCTGACATAGTTAATGGCCTTGTCAGTTTGAGAGGTCATTGGTTCCGTGTATGGTCACTTAGGTACCAAAATCTATTGTGATTATCAGGGATAAACTTAAGGGTTAGACGTACATGATGACACCTTCCTTTACACATGCTAGTTTTCCTACATTGTCAGTTGCCTCTGGATTAGTGAGTCTTACCTTTTATGATGATTATTACATCAGAGTAGAGAGCTATCAGGATCTCTTGCTTAGTGGTTATTCCTCCTTGATTTTGGATATCTGATTGGGATCTATTATTATCTCCTCAGCATGGTGGGGTGGACCTATGTGGTTCCACACGGATGGGTGGTAGTGATTCTTTACCCATTGGGATTCGATGTCATTGTACCAGGTGCTTGATGGTTCTTTGTAGATGAGCTCTTTATGTTCCTTCATCATTTATTATAGAAATTTCATTATTGTAAATCTTTTATTAGAGTATCGCATGTGATACCTAATTTAGAAATTGTAAGTAAGTAGTTTAGAGTGATTACCACATACCCTGCGACATGTGCAGTGGATGTGTGTTATAGTGTCTTCATGGTTATCCATGAGGTTTGTAATTATGGTTATGTAAGTTAGATTTGTTATGTTTAATTAGATGGAATCTTTTGTTATATTGCTAGTTGTGTTTTGCTTTAAGTAATTCAACATCATGGAACCCTTGAGTCTTGTAATCTATGTGAGTGTAAGACATGTGTATAAATGGTAATTGCTTCCGCATGAATGTATGTTTCTTTATGTTAACTTAAATAAAAAAATATTCAGCACACATAGTGACATGTTCTAGGTTAATCTCTCTTGGGTTCCCTGGCGGGGCATTACAACTAGAATAAAAAAAGGTGAATTTGGTTATCAAGAACAAAGAATAGAGGCTATCAAGTAGCAAAGGTATTATTCAATCACATTAGGTGATATGCTTATACTTGTAATATATAATGGATCTATAATCAGAAATAGGAGATTGCATACACCAGGTCAAATTGTAATTTTATCTCATTATAACAAGTGAAGAAAAGTGTAAAAATCCTTTCAAGGAAGGTGGATTTAACAATCCAACTATAAATCTCTTAACCGAGTGCACACTCAAAAGTGTTGCTAAAGCTCTGAATAAAGTAGACTTTAACATGTATCCATAGATACTCTTAACAGTGTAGATCATCAGAAGTGATCAAATTTTAATCCTTAATTGGCCCCTTCCAATATGCAGATAGTGATGAATTTGTGGGTGCCATTCCCACCGCAGTTTTTACTTCCTAACATGAGTTTTTTGTGTAATCATATCTTGTGTTATGTGTCAATTAATTTCATAAATGTTTCTATGAATGTTCACATATTTGATTAAGTTTATGAATTGATATATCTTACTTCAAGATAGTATAGAATAGATGGTTGGACATGCAATTGATTAACTAAAGGATAAAGGTTAAAAGATACAAAAGTTTTAGAGGTACTGATTCACCCCTTCCCTCTCAGTATACACTTGCCATTAATTCTAACAATATATATATACGCACACACACATGTGCATATATACATGTACATGTATATATATAAACATGTATATATATGTACATATATATATATATATGTGTGTGTGTGTGTGTGTGTGTGTGTGTGTGTGTGTGTGCGCGCATCATGTACATGTGTGTGTGTGTATATATACACACACATATACATGATGCATATATAGACATATATCTATGCATATAAACAAATATACATGCATATATATATACATATATGCATATAAAACATATATACATATATATGCATATATATATACACATCACTAGTACATTTGAGACCTCTTTTCGATGGTTATGCATTGCAATCATGACACTACTCCGTCGGGAAAGAGACACCAACTGGCGTTGCAATTTTGGTGTCAAAATCACCGACAATAGCTATGTCTGTCATTATTGCGACAGTCCTGATTGTCACAATATGCACTGGCTATGAGGGTTAGTATGTCATCATTACATATTATGAGTGTTGTTATTACAATGGTATGTGATGGAAATGTTGTACATGCGACGTCCACCTGTTAGACTATTTTGACATCTGGACATCGCGTGTACTATCCTGGTGTCGATTATACATTGTATACCATCACAATTGTGACAGTATGCTATGTTTAAGAAATTTTTTTTCTTGTTCATAGAGTGGGACCTTAAAATATTGAGCTTCTCTTTGTTTCGATAATAATTTAACATTCTCTACTTAACAAGGCCAACCACGTGAAGGTGGAAGCTCATCTGGCCCCTCCTAGGAGTCTCTTATGACCTTTTACAACACTTTAATATCTTGAATATGTAATCCTAGAGATCATAAAGGGTCATAAAGGGTCATAAGGGATCCTGGGACACAACAAATGAGAAACATAAATGTAGGCATTATGGTCACAATTGTTTGGAGACACAACATAATTGAGTGGCATACCCAGACGATGCAATGCAACCACTACTCCTCCAGTTCTAAGTTGGCACTGTAGGATCCAAAAACTATTGATAATTAATAAATTTAGAGAGCGGAGGAGGAGGGCCATAATGATCTAAATAATATAGGATCCCTATATTATTTTGGTCGTTATGGCCCTCCTCCTCCACTCTCTAAATTTATTCATTATCTATGGGTTTTGGATCCTCAAGTGCCAACTTAGAACTAGAGTAGTGATTGTGTTATATCATCTGGGTATACCACTCAATTATGTTGTGTGTCCAAACAATTGTGACCATGATATCTAAATTTGTGTTTCACAACTCTTGTGATATCTACATTTATGTTTTCCAGCTATCGTGTTTACGTGCATGTTCTTTATGTGTTTGGCTTCTCTCCCTCCCTCTCCCTGCATATCTAGAACTCCTTTTCACTTAATAATTATGAAGCCATCAATGGTATACTAATTGTTTAGGATTGTAAGTTTCTATTGATGGCTTCAAATTACCAAGCAAAAGGTGTAAGACTTAGCAACCTCCTTAGCCTTTTGCCTGAATTTTTGCCCATCTGGGCCTTCTAACACCATATGGAATGTGATGTGTTTATAGAAGACATCATACAGACCTGTTTAGTGATCATATGTATTGAAGGTGTTTCCTGATGCTGCTGCAACCACTATAGATATTAAATTATTCATCACTGCCTGATGTTTTTGAAGTGACATCAGACTCCACCTTCAACACAATATGATCACTAGAAAGGTCTGTATGTCTTCTACTTTTAAGTTGGGCTATTTCTATTCTTGTTTTATGAAGTTGGGTGATCCTTTCCAATGTCTCTGGGGTTGAATCCAGTATGTTCCTAGGTATGTATGAGATCATGGTATGCCAAAAAGTGGCGATGTAAAAAAGAAGTCTTGATTGGTAGACTAATTGAAAAATAGGTATAACTTTAAAATGGAATATCATTTTCTTAAATTTGAAACATGTGTCACATTCTATGCTTATCCTACTATATGAAATTTTTTTTTAAAAAATCAATTTGATGAAGTTTAGAGTAAGTTAAGGTGGTCAGACACCAGAGTTTTTTTATTTTGGAAAAGTTGTAGAAGAAAAATTATAATTAATTATTTACTTGGAAACAAATTACCAAAAAATATGTGTCACATCCAGACATTAATCTACTACTTATATACAAAATCTAGTAAAAAAATATTATGATTTGATTGCGTTTAAGGTGGTTAGACATACGCCTACTTCTTATCTTTTTAGTCCTAACTAATAGAATGATTGAAAAATAACTATAACTTTCAAACGATATAACATTTTAAAAATCCAAAACATGAGTCACATTCTATGTTTTTCCTACTACAATTAAAAACTAAAAAATTCAATTTGATGAATTTTAGACTAAGTTAAGGTGGTCAGACAAGAGAATTTTTTATATTCTTGAAAAGTTGTAGTATAAAAAATCATAATTAATTATTTACTTGGAAAAAAATTACAAAATAGTATGTATCACATCTGAACATGAGTCTACTACTTGTATCTAGAATCTTGTAAAAATATATTATCATTTAATTATGTTTAAGGTGGTCAGACACACACCTTCTTTTTTTCCTAAAATTTTCATACTACTACATTAAAATTTGAAATTTCACCATATAGAATAATTTTTTTTAAATTAGGGATAGTAGCTTAGAAAATAGATTCAATTTTCTACAGATTCTACTGTTACACATTTTTGATATAAAATTGATAACTTGTCTAAATTTTTACTTCAACTTTCCTAACCATGATTTTTTGAATTTTCTTTGCCACTTAAGGCCTAGTTTGGCATACCATGATCCTGCACATACCCTCATGTATGATCCAAAAATTGCAAGGAAGGAAAAGATGGGGTTAGATCCAAAGGATCTAAGCAATGCCTGGCACCCTATTACTGATCCTCATCTAGAATTATGCATGTGCGTAGTCAAGCCATACACTTCTAAAAGGAACAAGGATAAATTTACAAAAACCCATCCAAGATATAGAAAATCCTAACAAATTCATAAACTATAATAAGTTCATGAGTTTATCAAAATATGTCCAACGTATCTACATGAAATTGTAAAAAAAATTTAGTATCTACAATAGCCCTCTATTAATCACATTTATGCATATGGTCCCAACAAAGTAGTGCACAAACTACACAAAGAGGGCATCGTAGAAACATGATTTCTATTTTTCCCATTGAAGCAATCTCAGCGGTACTAGCTACCTCTCGAGCCTTGCACAAGTTGCACTCATTTCCTACATCAGGTATAGACGTAGATAGGGTAGATGTAAATGTGGTTTCATCGACCCACCGAAAGTATTGACATCCACTATTTCCCTGCAGCACCAAATCTACATTAGTTCTTCCTAAAATGATTATAACTTGTCACAATTCATTTAAGCATTAAAATATAATTCCATATCCAAAAAAATTTCCTCTTTGGGAAACACCAAAATGGATACCAAGGATTACTTGTTGTGCGTGACATCTTCACCACACAAGGTCCAACACTACATTGACACATAGGCACATTGACCAAAGCCATCGACACTATATCGATAAATATTGCACTGTCATTCCAACATATCATTTTGTTTAGTTGGTTATTTTTTTCATTCATACTAAATATAATTGCAATAAAATGCAACATACTAATAATGTAGACAACATCTCAAATCAAATTGCAAAATGACTATTGTCAATCATAGTACATGTAAATGCAACATCCTAACTGCACTTGATGGAAACCAGATGCATAGTTTTAATTGGGACTTTTAGTCCTTACCACACATTGAAATGCATGTAAAAAATCTACAGTTGGGAGCATGTCAAATTGTGATATTGCTATCAAGATTCAACTATATAGTTTGACTTTCACAAATTGCCTTGTGTCAGCTGTAGTTAACAAACTAATCTCACAAAAATTGTTGATGTTTTGACAATTCCTCTCATTACTTCTTCTCTGCTTGAAATAATTGGGACTACGTGGGAAAGACGAGTAGGCTCTACTATACCCTTTTCCATGTTCACTACATGCGCGGCTAATTTCTTCTTTTCTATCTCCATTCCTCATTGTGCTTCATCCTTGTTATATTAATGGCCAAAATATTGATATTTAGAGTCTACTCACTTTCCTGGGTAGTCCCAATTGTATGAATTGGAGTTGAACCATGTGTCACCTACACTCTTGCAAGTCATTTTTGATACATCAATGATTTTTGTGACATGATAATAAATTTGTGCATGTCAAATTCATGGATGAAACATGGGTAAATGAGCTTCACTAAAAAAACTATACACTTGAATCTAGATAGCAATATCAGAAGATAATAAAAAGTTCTGACAAAATTTTAATGGGAGATGTAGTCGATTATAAAAAAGAATGGTCTGTGAAGAACAAAAGAAAAAAAGAATGGAATTGAGCATTCCAAATGCAAATATGTATACAATACTAGTATTAAACAGTGAGCTCATACACAATGCATGATGCCCTAGCTTGTAGCCTGCAATCCATCAAGATATTTCCTCATGAAATGATCATCAACAGGGAGTACCACATAGTGAATATCAACAACAAAAAAAATATATATGGGGAGTACCACATAGTACCAATGGGGAGTATGGCCATATAGTACATACATATACATATACATATACATATACATACATATACATATATATATATATATACATATACATATACATATACATATACATATACAAATACATACTGTATCGTCTTAAAATGGAAGAACTTCCATGTTAAGAATGTTTAGCCCTCCTTAGGGGATGTTTTTTACCACCATCATACTATCCCCTCATTTTTGTATCATCTCTTGCTTCTATGCCTATTTAGGACCGTGATTGGCCCTCTCTGAGTACCTTCTATCCCACTTGGCACTTTTTCCAGGGGTTCTGACTCTATGGGTCAAGGTCAACCTTGACCTTGACCTAGGTCAGGGTTAAAATCAACCTTGACCTAGGTCAAGGTTGAAATCGACCTTGACCTAGGTCAAATTTGACCTCAACCTTGACTTGGGTCCCCATTCTAAATCTAGAAGCTTGTCGGCTTCCAGAGGTCATCTAAAATTTCATTTTCCTGCTTCTGGGTTGGCTGTTTTGGGTTCTGAAATGAAAAATCCTAAATGTTATTTAATATAGGTCCTCCTCTAGGGGTATGGGTCTAATTGGAATTTAATTCTCCTATGTCAGGCTCCTTAGAAGATTGTGCCCTAATTTCATATAAAATGAAGCTTTCTCCTCTCATTTTCTCTAAGCGATATTGAGAAACTAAGTCCTCTATTGAATCCTAAGCATCATCAAGTAAAGTTCAAGCATCCATTATTGTACATGTTCCCAAGGTTTCAAGGTGTTCAAGTCTTCCTCTCAAGCATTCAAGTTCTCCATTAAAGATCAAGGATTCAATCTTTCAAGCCTTTGAAGGGATTAAGTTCAAACATTCAAGATTCATCATTCAAATCCTAGATCTAGCCATCATGGTGGTGTGATCTTCCTTCAAGATCCTTGGTGCATCCTCAACACTCATTCATTCTATTCAAGGTGGATTCCAAGCATACAATCATGGAGTTTTATGGTTTCTTTTGAGTCCAAGATTTCATATTTACATACTTACTACATTTGAATTACAATTGCATATCTATTCAATATCATAGTTTCATTCTTAGATTCAATTCTACTACTTTCTAGCATTCTATAGTTTATTGATTTAAAGTTTAATTCCTAAATTGGGGTTTGACTAAGGCAAAACCCTCCACCCCCAACAAACAAATCTATTTTTTCTAGAAGGTACAGGTTAAGGATTGAAGATTTGAACTCAAATCTTGATACCCTTTTTAGTGAACTATTGAGATCTGTGAACAGATTTTCTGTTAGACCTGTGCAGGTTAGGGTCAAGATTATTGAGTCATGGGTGAGATTATTGGGTCAAGGTTGACCTTTTTCATATGACAGTGTTGGATCAGAAAAATATTTCTGGGTTTTGTTCATCTCTACATTTTAGTTCTGAATCATACTTTAGATTTTCCAGAAACATAGTACATACCTTAGAAAATAGCATTCTTTGATCTGCAATTCTTTAAGGTTAGTACTTCCTCTCATCCTTTTCAATTACTATTATATATCATACCTATTTAATAATAAAATAGAATTTAATATCTTCTTCCTTTCTCTCATTTCTAAATCATTGATTCATTTGTGCATTTGGGGATAAAAGAGGAACATCTTATCTTCCTTCCCCCTATATGTTTAATCACATACACAAATTACAATTAAATGTAAAGGTTAAGGAAATACAACACAACTAATAACAATCACATCACAATTAAAATTTTCTTCCTTTACATTTTGGTGAACCCGCGATAGACAACTCTTTTTTGTTGGTGTTAGATGCTTTTCCTCTCACAATAGCTCTTAGATACATATTAAATTAGTTTTCTTTTATGCTCTTGCATTCTAAAATACAAAACCACTTCTTGCATCTCATTAATCATGAAGATCTTTTGGTCTATGGCTATTTTTCTTATCATGCTTCTTTTAGCATCTTTGTATAGTACTTATGATGTCTATGAGAGTATCATCCATTTAATCATGTTTGTTAATCTTCATATTTCACTTGCTTATGCTATTTTCAGACTAACCAATACTAGTCTTCCTACTTTTCAAATTTTCATAAAAGATTTGTGTAGTGGATATATTACTCTTTTAGATTATGTGAAGACTTGGGTAGATGATACCTCACCTCCTAATCTTCCTAATCCTATCATGACTAATCTAGATCCTAATTTCCCTAACCCTAATCCTATCAATCCTAATGCAATTCCATATATTCCTATTTGTATTTCTCCACCTTCAATCCCTAGTTCTTCCCACACTTATGATGGGGCTCAAGCTAGGATCCATGATAATGATGTTCGGGAATTCTTTCATTTACCTTCACCTCCCTATCCAATCCATGATGATGATAAAGGAAAAAACAAGGAAACCTCTTCTAATCCTATCATTCCACCATACACAACATTTTCTCATGAGCACCATAATCAAACTCCTCCTATTGAATATTTCAAGATAGGTACACTACCAGATATACTATGGTGGATAAACAAGGCTATAAAGGTTTAGGGCTTGGTATCAATGAACAAGGCATTAAAAAACCGATTCATTCATCTCCTAAAAAAGATATGCATGGTATAGGTTTCCCACCTCCTCCAATCATGGTAGTGGATCTTAACCACCTTCCTCCTCTTCATGTTCTTCTTCCAACACCTTCTTTAGATCACCCTGATACACCTCAAGATGTGGCTAAGAAAGTGTAAGTCCAATTAATGAATTCCAAGAAAGAAATCTTCAAACCTATTCTGAGAAATTCTCTTTATAAATATAAATGTCCTTTTCATTATAGTAATAAACATTTACTTTCTTATTGTGTGCATTTCAAGCTATATGTTAGAGAAAGAGCTGCCTTGCGAATTACATCTCATTCCCGTGCAGTATTACAATTTCTTCATAATTTTGATATAGAGCATTCCCTTTGTTCTTCTACAAGTTAAATTGCATTTCTCCTCTTGTCTATTCACTGGGTGGGAAGAGGTATTTTATTCCAGTCCTCTAGGATCCATTTTACTCTTAGCATGTATTTTGTTTTGAGTTTAATTGGTTATTCTTTCTAGATTCTATCCCTATAAAATCATTCATGATATCTTTTCTAGGACATTTGTTTTGTAAATATATCTCTTTGCTATAAAATATCTTGATATAAATTGATATATCCCTTGCCATCACACCTGGGGGCAAGAAATTTTCCTCCTTCCTCTATCTAAGGATTTACTTTCCTTAGCTTAGTGGCATTTGTTTATCATATAACATTATTTCCTTATAAATATGTATGTTTTTGACTATGGATATCCTCTTATACAAGAGGTGATTGTCCTAGGTCATCACCTCTTCTTTATTTTGCAAACTATGCTTTTGATAAACTCTTTCTCTTTCTTTGGGTTAGAGTTTGATTCCTTCATCCTAAGATTCCTCTTCCTCTTGATTATAGGGGGCTTGATGATTGAATCTTTGGTCCCTCTTTTCTTTAGAAGATGATATTTTATCCTAAGCACTCCTCTATTGTGAGGGTCTTGTTGATAAGATCTCTTCCCTTTTGAGGATCCTTTTTCCATAAGTGACATATCCATTTCATGATTATCTATGTTCTTGGATGTAAGGTTCAAGACTCTTCGCTTAGAATATGGTATACATTACATTGTTAAGATGGATATCTCCTTACCTTGTGAAGTAGGTATCCTCTTTGTCTTCCTTATCCTGCCCAATGGGTAGTCATGGTAAGGAGGGGGCCATATATAGGGTCTCCCTTGTACTATAGTTTACATTAATTTAAAGTTTGTAGTATGCTAAATACTCGGAAGGTAACGCACATAAGTTGCTAAATTCTGAAGGGACACACATTTTTACTTTTACTTTTGCTAAATCCTTAGAAGGTAACGCACATAAGTTGCTAAATCTTGAAGGGATACACATTTTTACTTTTATTTTTGCTAAATACTCGGAAGGTAATGCACATAAGTTGCTAAATCCTGAAGAGATATGCACACCATTTAAATTTTGAAATATGCTAAATCCTTGGAAGGTAATGCACATAAGTTTTTAAATCTTGAAAAGACACGCATTTTATATTTCCATAGTGATACACGAATGTGGATCTATAGATATTTCAAAAGCTGTCAGAAGATGCATTACAATTACAAGCATAGTTTTTGGGTGAACCTATTGGGCTCTCCCTCCTTGGTGATTCATAGTAAGGTGGGCATCTTACTAGGTGAGGTAATCACTTTCCCTTCTCTCTCTTTCACTTTCATGCTAGTAGGATTAGATCATGAAGCTATGTTATCTATAGTGTTGTTCTTGTCTTGCTTATGTAGTGATGTATATTTCATATGACTGATTGCCCTTTATTTTTCATATATTTATGCATGTGTGTTGAGTTATAATCCTTGGTATAAGGAATTATTTCCCTAACTTAGTGATATTCTACCTCATTGCGATCCACCACAGTCTTTCTTCTAACTTTACTGAAAGCATGTTCGATTTCCATACTTTCGCTAAAGTGGGGGCTTAATGTATCATCTTAAAATGGAAGCACTTCCATGTAAAGAATGTTTATCCCTCCTTAGGGGATATTTTTTACCACCATAATACTATCCCCTCCTTTCTACATCATCTCCTTCATTTGTGCTTGTTTATGACCCTGATTGGGCCTCTCCGGACACCTTCTATCCCACCTGACACTTTTTCTAGGGGTTCTAAGCCCCTAGGTCTAGGTCAACCTCAACCTTGACCTGGGTCCCCCATCCAAATTTGGAAGCTTGTTGGCTTCCGGAGGTCATCCAAAATTTCATTTTCCCGCTTCTGGGTCGGCTATTTTGGGTTCCGAAGCGGCGAATCCTAAATTGTATTTAATATAGGTCCTCATCTAGGGGCATGGGTATAATTAGAATTTAATTCTCCTATGTCAGCCTCCTTATAATATTGTGCCTTAATTTCATATAAAAGGAAGCTTTCTCCTCTCATTTCCTCTAAGCGATATTGAGAAACTAAGTCCTCTATTGAAGCCTAAGCATCATCAAGTAAACTTCAGGCATCCATTATTCTACATGTTCCCAAGTTTTCAAGGTGTTCAAGTCTTCCTCTCAAGCATTTAAATTCTCCATTGAAGATAAATAATTCAATATTTCAAACTTTTGAAGGGATTAGGTTCAAATAATCGGGTAAAAATACAAACTTGTGTCACACTTTAACAAAGGAAGAGGACCACGGCATGCAAAATTGTTAAAATTTAACGACATAAAAGTGACATTTGTGTTTATAATTTGAAAATGATGTAAACTAATTAAATGTGTAAAATTGGATGTAGTTTATGCCTATAATTGTTTAAATTTTTTTTGAATAAGCATTGACCTAGTTTTTTAATTTTTAAAGTCTATTTGTTAATTGCTCAAAAAATGTTGAAAATGTAGGGTCTAGTTCCCTCCAACTAAATATATGCAAATAATCTTTTTTTCCTCTGATTTTAGAATATGTTTTAGATGACATGTACAGCTAGTGCATAAAAAAGGAAAGATTGGTTTTCGGTATATGTTTTGTCTGTTATAACTATTCAAAGTCAGAGTTACCCGAAATTAACAATTTTTTTCTCCCTCCACATTTGCCTTAGCAAATCTAAACTAAATACAAAAAAAATTACATATTCTTGAAGAGGAATCTGTCTTCTAGTGTTAAATATAAGTTGTAAATTTTTTCGACATGATTTTCTATATTTTTTATTTTTTTGAACGAGTGTGTTCTTCAATGTTAAAATACCTACTTGGAGTTTTTTCAACTTACAATATAGTATATGTAATTAAAACACCATAAAAATTATATGACCATAATCTAGACTCTAAGATCTACAAAATGATATTTTTAAATTTTAAAACAAGATGAATAGCGATGGGGCAAATAGCCTCCAAACACACATTTTTTTTCTAAAATCTCATTTTTTGCTTGTGTTTCTGCCACATGGAATGCCACATAGATGCTTTCGACCGAATCTGTTTCGGCCGGACTTGGTTCAGTTAGAACTAGTTCGGTCATAACTATGGCCAACCAAACATGGTCTCCATGTGACCACAACCCTTCAATCTCATATTTTAAAGCATTTTTTTTTTTAAAAAAAAAGATAATTTTCTAAACTACGAATTAAAATTTTTTTTTTTTGAAGAAAATCCCTTTTTAATAGTTTTAAGGTGTATTTTTTGGTAGTAAAGGACAACTATGAATTAAAATTATCAAGGAGGTTTGTATTTTTTATTTAATTTTATTTGTTTTTTTTTGTTTTTAATTAAAGCATTGTTCAATATTAATTTATGAACAAGTATCAATATCATTTTTCATTTTTTTATCAAGAGTATATGGTTTTGTGTATGCAAGTGAATCAAAGCTCTCAATTTGAACCATTTGTGCAATGGAGAATAAAAGAAACAGATTAAAAAAATTTGATCGAAAAAGGGATGACAAAATGAAAGGTTATACAAAACGTAATCAAGATGAACCTGTTGAAGTTCAAGAAGATGCAATTCAAGTAGAGGAACAAATTGGTGGAAATATACCTTTTGATATGGGCAATTTGATGGAGATGAATGAGGAGTCATTTTTCAGTCAATTTTTATCTGTCAAATTGGTACCTCAAAGCACAATAAAAAATAATGCAAAAAGATTTGGGATGAATATTTTCAAAGTAAAAGTCTGATTGGAAAAGCACAATTATTTGTCAGGTTATTCAGGAAAAAGGAAATGACTCCTATTTTCGAGTTGTTAGGTGTTGATAACAAGAAAAACTCAGGGACAATGTAAATCGAACAATAGTTGAAAATTTGCAAGATGCATTGAACAACATTAACAACTCAAGTCGAGGAGCTAATTTAAGTGTTGCACATAGAGCATTGATGACTACTTTATCTAGTAGGAGGTTGACACAAAGAAAAAAAGTACATGCAATTTTTGATTTACTAAATGTATCTAGAAGAATTGTTCAAAGATATATCAGGAAGAGAAATATGTTAGATAAAAATATTCAAAAGAATTGGGTTAATATTTGTAGACTTCCTCAAAAAGACAAGATTTCTAAAGATGTAAAAGGATAGGTCATTGAATATTTGACCTCTCACTCTTGAGTTTCTTCTAATAGAAGGGATACTATACAAATGAAAAATGAAGAGACCGGTATGAAAACCGCACACCCAAAACATTTTATAGATACAACACAAAGTGAATTGTTTGAATCATTCAAGCAAGAATTTTCAGATGTGAAAATATGTCAAAGAATGTTCCAGAGGTTGCACCCTTGCTTTGGACACATAAATAAGGTACATGAATCTTGTTGTTGCCAAAATCATGTTGAGTTTTATCTATATTTGCAATCCTATAAAAAGGTTATGGCAGTACTTAATTTAGATATGGTCATCCCTGGAAGTACGACACAATTTGTGAAGTCTATTTTATGTGAGAAATTAGAAGATTCAGATGAGTTCAAAGTACAATGTATAAAGAGTGCATGCAGTGATTGTGAAGATTTACATAAATTTCCATTGCAAATTGAGAATATTAATCTTGCAACGCCAGTTTTGTGGAAGAGATTTGAATATGAGACATACCAAACTAAGATAGGAGATGAATCCAAAAAAATTGTATTGAAGGAGAGTGAATTTCCCTACCTTGAGATTATGACCAGGTTTTGTACTATAATTTATCCACATATCTAGCATTTTCATGGTGCAGGATGGCAAGCTAAACATTTTTGTGATTCCAAAAATTATTTTCCACCTGGTTGTATTCTTTCAGTTGTAGATTTTGCGGAGAACTATACATTCTCTCCTCAAAAAGAGTTCCAAAGTCAATATTATCATTCTGATCAAGTTGCAATATTTGTCCATGTGACCTATAGACATGCACAATTTGATTTGGATGAGGTAGAAAGTACCAATCCAAATGAACGCATTATCATCGAGGAGGTTCATTTCTATATCAGTGATGATAAAGTTCATGATAGGAGCTATGTGGCTCATTATTTTTCAATGTATTTTGAAGATATTGTGAATTGAGGGATAAAAGCTTCACAATACTGGATTTGGTCTGATGGTTGTGCAGGTAAGTTTATGCACTTCAATTCATTTGTATTCTCATTGATTACTTACATTAAATTTTTATGTGATTGAGCTATTTTCCATACAACTTAATCATGTAGGACAATTTAAATATGTAAAAGCCTTTAATTGGCTAGCTATGCAACATGCTAGATGCAATGTTAAGTTTCTATGGAACTTCTTTGAAAGTAAACATGGAAAAGGAGAGAACGATGGAGCAAGAGCATGTGTGAAGCGTGCACTTTGCCAACATGAACTTGTAGGTACAAATTGCATGAACAGTACAGATAAATATATATATCTAGATATAAATCAAATAGTATAATTTAAACTTATCTATTCATTTTCTTTAAACTGATAGTTCAAAATTTATAGGTAACATGATAGAGAATTCAAAGAAAATTGTTGAATGGTGTGAAAATCATTTTGCTAGTCGGGACACCAAATACAACAAATGTTATTTTTGGGAAGTGAAAGGTAATTTATATTTTGTAGGAAAAAATTAAATAAAAATTTAATTTTGTGTTTATCTATGTTATCATAATTGTTAATCTTTAAAAATGTGCAACTTTCATTTCATATTTGTAACAGATATAGACCGATCTAATCCTTACAATTGTCAAAGGATTTTTGGTATTATAAGTTTACATCAATTGATGAGTACCAGACAACACAAGCCTCTATTGATTCAAGTAAGAGAAAAATCATGTTTTTGTGTTGATTGTGTTGAGGACAATCCAATGAGTCAATGTGAGAATATTGCAAATGGATATGTTTCACGATGGGATATGAAGGAGTTAATCAGAATGCCTCCTTGTGAAGATAATGACATTGACATAAACATTCATGATGCTATATATTCAGCTGATTACAAGCGTGTTTCTGATTTAGTTGTTACAAGTTCATGCACATGTACATGTTATTTTATTTAAATTTAATTTATTGTACTTTTGATTTGAATTTAATATCTAATCTGGATTTGTATAGGTGATATTTTTGCTATGGTTGCAGATCCTAACAATGTAGAAAGTGTAGATTATTATCTACTAAGATGCACGAAAGCTAAATACAAGTTGCCAGAAGAAATTGTAGATGGTGATGGGCAATCATATCTGACTGGTTCGGTTGTTATTGAAGGAACATATTATCAGAAAATAAAGATAGACAAAAATGGTGTTCAATTTATTCAATATATGTCTGGCAAAAAAGTTCTACATTACAGTCACTTGGTTATAGCAACAAAGTTGCAATTTGAGACATTGCAAAAAAGAGGATGTGACAATCAAAAGTGGAGGTTTCCTATTGAAGAACATGAAAAACTTTTGGAGATAATAAAAGACAGAGAGGAACCAGACTATATGTATCACGAGCTTTAGGGTAAAATTCTTTTTGTATCTCTTGTACTTTCATATTTGAACTCTATAGTTTGAGCTCTTACTTAATGTATTAGATATTGGATATATGGTTTTAATATATACCTTTAATAGATTAGTTAGGTGTATTTTAATTGTTTAGTGAATTTATTATATAGCTTTATATAATGTGTGTTATAGATTTATGTTTTGATACCTCCCCTTAAGACTTCCCCTTTTAAATGACTTTTAATTACTTAC
Organism: Thuja plicata; assembly: GCA_018584345.1. Lineage (NCBI taxonomy): Eukaryota > Viridiplantae > Streptophyta > Pinopsida > Cupressales > Cupressaceae > Thuja > Thuja plicata. Next base: position 3,741,059 of record MU223366.1, on the reverse strand, counting down.
ATGAAAACTTCAATAGATTAGTTAGGTGTATTTTAATTGTTCAATGAATTTATTATATAGATTTAAATAATTTATGTTGTTATAGATTTATGTTTTGATTTGTATGCTTTGATACTTCCCCTTAAGACATCCTCTTAAGACTTCCCCTTTTAAATGACTTTTAATTACTTACATGACAACTTCAATAGATTAGTTAGGTGTATTTTAATTGTTCAATTAATTTATTATATAGCTTTAAATAATGTATGGTGTTATAGATTTATGTTTTGATTTGTATGCTTTGATACCTCCCCTTAAGACATCCCCTTAAGACTTCCCCTTTTAAATGACTTTTAATTACTTACATGACAAATTTATAAGATTAGTTAGGTATATTTTAATTGTTCAATGAATTTATTATATAGTTTTAAATAATGTATGTTATATATTTATGTTTTGATTTGTATGCTTTGATGCCTCCCCTTAATACATCCCCTTTTAAATGACATCCCCTTAACTCATTCACATACATATAATATGCAATGACTAAAATGAATAGGTACATATGTAATTTGTCTAAAATATGAAATAACTAATTCACATACATATAATATGCAATGACTAAAATGAACATGTATATATGAAATAGCATACCAACATATAACATGTAAATATATATGTCTGAAGTAACATGTATCTATGAAATGTCTAAAATATGAAATATAGCATACCAACATATAACATGTAAATATATATATCTAAAATAACATGTATCTATAAAATGTCTAAAATATGAAATAGCATGTACTAACATATAACATGTAAATGTATATGTCTGTAATAACATGTACATATGAAATGTCTACAATATATCTGTGAAATATGAAATATGTAAAATAGCATATATATGTGCTCATATACTAGGACCATATCCTGATCCGTGACCTGATCTGGGTCCACCTCCTCTTGATCTTTGTGTGCAATAAAAGAAATATATGTACATGTCATGCATACACACATGTATAATAAACTAAATACTTATGATCATAGAAAAATTAAGTTTGGAAAAACGTATAAATTTAACTATCTATCATGATGCATAGGATGGTTAGGAGTCTATAAATCTCCATATCCATGCTTCACATTATCCAAAATACTCTTGGAGAACATGTATATACATATATTTTAAAATCAAAACTTTAATTCAAATTATTTATAAATGTACATGTGTAAGTTTTTTAAACAAATAATTTAAAATAATATATACCATAGCAGCATGTAATGCTCTCCCAATATCGCTCAACTCTGAATCATTTAAGGTCACATCACCAGGATCCACCTGCTCATGTGAGGGATCAATCTAATCATCTATAAGAAAGCTGGTAAAAAGTTGAAAAACTAGACGTGATGAAGTGGCATGTGTAGACTCGTCAAATACACTCTGCTGAGGACCTGTAGGTGGTATAGGAATATTGTCCTATCTCTATGGACTAGTAGATCTACTAAGATTTGTGGGGAAAAATTATGGGACATCCCTGAGAGGAACCCCGCTGATAATCTGTAACGCTTGATATGAGTAAAGTAAATCACTTGATAAACATGCGGCAATAGTACGCAACCGGTCTATCTCTGATACAATTGAAACCTCTAAGGGAGATGGAATATCTATTGTCTGGTATGGATCAGTAGTAGAAGATGCATCATGTGTAGCTGGATGAATTCCAAAATAGGAGCACAACATGTATCTATCTACATGATCAGATGACATCTCATGTACCTATGTCATGATACTCACGATACTAGAATATACATCTAACCTGATCTGGTCATCAGCTACCCTCTGTCCTACAACTGTCCCTTCCAAAACTTTTGGTATGACCAAAAGGTTTGGACCCACCTTTGCACAATTATTAGCATGCACTCAGGGATTAGGCCCCTTGAATTTTTTTGATAATCTCTCCTTCCCCTGTCCAACATGACCGGGAAAATTTATGTAATCAACCTCATGATGCAAATGAAACTCTACAAACAATTGTTTGCAAAAATATAATGGAAGCTCATCCTTCTGGGGCCACCTATGATGAGCAGCCAAACATCAAGGATAAATAAATGGTGCAAAAAGGTTATCCATGCATCGAGTGGTCATATAACCTCTGACCTGGGCTCTGTCTCAAAAAAAAGGAAACATAGTCTTCACCTGACTAGTGGAGACCTCTGAGTCAACCTATCTATACTTCATAGCCCCAGTAACACTGAAAGAGAGAGAAGTATAGAATGTATCAATAGATAAAGTATCATACAGGTTGTATGATTGAACTGTGTCAATCATACGAACGAGGTCCTCTCTAATAATCTTCACCCTGTCCCTATTAGGGAGGGTGGATGACTGTATCCTCTCATCAAGAACCTCAATAGCTCATCTCAAATGAGTTATAGTACTCATGAATAACTCCTCTCTATCCTCTCTAGAGTCAATAGATCTATGAGAAGAGTGGGTGCTACCACCCCCTGTACACTAGCATCTCCTGAATCTATAGGTGCATCCCCTCTATGCGATGCCATGTGTGATAGAAAAAATAGATATATAGATGCTTGAAAGTATAAAGAAGAATATATGTCTAGATTGAGCTGCACATACATACATGGTCCAATTATAATTTAAATAAACATATATTTTTAAACCCGTACATTATAAAGAAATAAACAAGTGAAAACACTTGAATGCATATACATTTGAAAAAAAAGATTTAAAATCATATATGTACATGTACATGTATATTTCTGCAAAACTTGGTTTATTAGTCTAGTTGAATATAGATTAATGTTTAAAGGTTTAAAGGGATCAACTTGATTTATTTCTCAATTAATGTTTATCATGTTAGGGTTTATGTTGGTTAATGTTTCAATTTCATGTGTTGGTTTCATGTTAGGTTTCATGTTAGGGATCAATATGGTCAAGGTTTCATGTTAGGGATCAATATGGTCAGGGTTTCATATTACGGTTCATGTTAATGTCTATGTTAAATTTTTTATTTCTATTTCATGTTTCAATTTCATGTTAGGGTTTCATGTTGGTTTCATATTAGGGTTTCACATGTTACCTGGTACGTGTAAATGTTATGTTTAATATGAACTTTATAATACTAGAATGTTTTCTAATGTCTTGTAATATTTTCCTAATGTTTTGTAACATTTTCTTAAGGTTTTGTTAGGGTTCATGTTAGGGTTCATGTTAGTTACAGTTTCATGTTAGGTTCCAATATGGTTAAGGTTTCATGTTAGGGTTAATATTAGAGTTTATGTTGATTTATGTTTCAGTTTTGGTGCAGGAGCACCTAGGCTAGCCTCCATGGTTAGTATTTTTTGGGCTTGTACTTGACTCTATCCAAGTAAAGAATTTAGTTGAGTTTATTTCCTAACCTTATAAGGTCTCTTTCAATGTAGGCTAAGTAAATTAGTCATTAGGACTAAGGTCACATCAATAGCCATTGTTTGTTGTTATCTCAATTTCTTAGGCTTAGGTGTTAGTTGATGGATTGGAGTCTTGAATGTGTCCTAATCTCTTTAATGAGGACATAGGGATGCCATAGGGTCTTTAATTATATTGGATCCTTGAAATAGTGAGGATAAAGGTCCCAAAAATTAGGGAGGAGGCATATTTGAAAAGATGCCAAAAGTTGTTATTTTGTTGTCATGACAACATTTGCAATAATGGAAAATGTTGCGTGCAATGTTGTTGCATCGGATTCCCCTTTAATATAGGAGTGGGAATCAACCAAAAAGGTCCTAAATGGTGGAAAGAGGCATCTAGTGTAAGTGAGACTCGAATCAAGAGGTCATTCATTGATTGTAAGAGGAAGAAAGTGAATACAGTCTAAATTTTTTGTGTTTTCCAGAATTCCCAAGCATTTTCCTTATGATAGTCATACATTGTTGATTGAAATCTGGAATATGATGTTTTTTTAGTGTTCTTAGGAGCATTTGGAAAAAATTTTATTCAGTAACCAATTTTATTTGAGTAGATATAAGAGCTGGTTTGTGGTGTTTTAGTTCAGGGAGTCCATTTTTAGCTTGTTTTGAGTAGTTTAGAGAATCATGGCTCCCCCATGAAATCTAACCATGGATAATAATCCATAGTAGATGGAAATGGTAGAGGATTCATTATTATATATAGGTTTAGGAGTTAAGATTCTGGAAGATATGAGGAACTATTTTATATGCTAGGCCCTAGGCGAGTTTGTGAAGCCTGGTTAGAGGTCTAGAGGTAGAAAAAGTGATGAAACATTGCATGGAGGTACGAATTTGTATGAGGGAAGGATTTTTTAATGAAGGTAACATCATATCTACCCATTATAGCTAGGTATAATTCCTACCAATCATTTAGTATTTGGTTTGAGCAAGTTTTCTATCAAAATCACAGTTCAATCCTAAAAATTAGGCCTATTAGGTCTCTTGTCCTTGGTTGTAGGAAACCCCTATACAGTCACTTTAAGACCCAAAGTCCTTATGAAAGATTTAAAAATTCCAAAAGGGTATCTTAATAAAGTCTTATATTTTCAATTTGTTTTGAAAATTTTGGCGAAAAATGGAAAAACGTGACTGGTAAAGGCTACAAGGGAAGCCCTAAATTTAAGGCTCCAAAGTGTGAAAAGTGGAATCTGATAGAAATATGTTTGAAGATCCTTAAAAAATGGATCAAATGAGTGGTGTTATGAATTTTTACATGTGGATGGCCACCCCTGCAATTTTGGAGTATGTTTATGGAGATTTGGTACTTAGAGTCTTCTAAGTGAGAGTGGGAAAGTGAACTAAAATCAAGGTGTTGATCCTACAAGGTAAAGTTTTCAAAGTGTGACTCTTGTAACAGAGTTGGAATAGGTATTAATTAATTATATAAGCCTATTATAAGTTCCTATAGAATAATAGGATACTAGGAGGCAAGAGAAGTCTCTTGGAGGGAGTGGAAACTAGCCTTGGAGTTATCATACACCATATTGGTATCAGAGCTTGATTAAAGATCAGACTTGTGGTGGATATTGCAGCCTACTGAATCAAGTGGAGAGAATACTTCTGGAAGTTTAGAGAAGGAAAAAATTATGGTGACTAATGTTGAGTTAGCCAAAAAGGTGGATGAGAAAGAAGAAGACAATAAGCTGCTAAGAGAAAGGTTGGCTCAAATGGAGCAACTCTTGGGAGAAGTCCAAGACAAAGCTAAGAAGATGAAAGAAAAGATAGATCAGAAAGAAGAATAAGAAGCAAGGGAAAAGGGAGTGGATATAGAAGAGGAAGCTCCAACCTATGACCCTATCATTGATAAGTAACCCATCCTAAAGGCATTGAAGGCTTTAAGTGGCAAGGCTTTGGAGGGTGTACCACAATTTATTGGACAAATGGATCCAGATTCAATTGTGGATTGGATAGAAAGCATAGAGAACCATTTTTAATGTGATGGTATCACAGAGGCTCAAAAAGTGAGTGTGTCCAAGTCAAGGTTGAGAAGACTAGCTCTCACATGGTGGAAGTTTGTTCAAACTGAAAGGGAGAAATAAGGAAAGAGTCCTATACTCTCATGGAAAGGAATGGTAACTAAGTTGCAAAAAACTTACTTGCCTGATGATTATGAAGTTCAGCTTCATAGAAGGAGACACAATATTAGACAAAAAGATTTGGATGTCCAAGCATACACTGAAGAGTTTCAAAAATTGTGCTTAAGGTCACAAGTGGTTGAAGATGAAAGTATCAAGTAAGCTAGGTATATGAATGGACTCAAATGGTCTATTCAAGAAGACACAAGTCTTGTGAGCTTCAAAAAAATCTGCCAATGCTATCAAATGGCATTGAAGATAGAGGAGAAAGGCAAAAGAAAACAAGAGAAAAGTTCCAAAACCAGAGGTAGAGGGAGAGATAATAGAGGATCAAGAGGTGGCTATGGTGGAAGGAGTTCTGAATCAAGAACACAAGGAAAAGTCAAATACAATGAGAAGAAAGAATCAAGTCCTAGTAGAGGTGGTAGAGGAAGGAACTCCAATTTTAGAGGTAGAAGTGGTGGACAAGGAGGAAGAGGCAACTATTTCGCTAATATGAAATGTTACCATTGCAATCAAATGGGGCACCCTGCCTATAGGTGTCCAGAGAAGAGTAGTACTTCTCAAGGAGGTAAAAAGATGACTAATTTGGTCCAAGAAGACACAATTGCAGCTAAAAAACACTCTGAGGTACCTTTGAATTCAGAAGAAGGTGAGAACCTCACGATGAGGAGAACTCTAATCAAGGAACCGGTGAAGGAAGATCCAAGACAAAGAAGATCCTTATTTAGGATCAAATGCAAGATGATGAACAAGGTATGTAGAGTCATCATTGAATCTAGTTCTACTGACAACATTGTATTAGAGGAGGCTGTCAGCAAGTTAAATATGACAAGGGTACCCCACACTAGTCCTTACAAGGTCACTTGGCTCAATAAGGGACAACATGTCTTAGTGAACCAACAAGCTTGGGTGGAGTTCTCCATAGGAAGGTATAAAGACAAAGTCTTGTGTGATGTGATTCCTATGGATGCATGTCACTTGCTCCTAGTTAGGCCATGGCAATTTGACAACCAAGTTGTCCATGATGGAGTGAAGAAATATTATGTTTTAAAGAAGGACAATGTGACTTTCAGGATTCAGTCACTCTTAGAAGATGCAGAAGTGAGTTCAGCAGGTCCTAATATCCTTATGGTTGGTGAAAAGAAGTTCTTGGAGGCCCTAGAAGAAGGAGAAGGGGTTGGTTTTTCTCTAGTGTTGAAGCCTAAGGAAGAGGAAGACAAAATAGTAAGGAGGACAAAGCTACCACAAGAGATACAAGAAATGTTGCAGAAATATAAAGGCATTGTAAGTGATGGAGATCCATCAACCTTACCCCCTATAAGACCCATAAGCCATAAGATAGACCTTATTCCTGGAGCTACCCTACCCAATAAGGCAGCTTACAAGATGACACCTCTACAGAATGAGGAGATAGCTAGGAAAATTCAAGAGTTACTAGAACAAATCCTTATAAGGAAGAGTATTAGTCCTTGTGCTATACCCACAGTCCTAGCCCCTAAAAAGGAGGTACTTGGAGATTGTGTACTGACTCCAGAGCCGTAAATAGGATCACTATCAGATATAGGTTCCCTATCCCCAGGATAGAAGACTTGATGGATTGTCTAGGAGGTGCAAGGTACTTCACCAAGATAGATTTAAAAAGTGGCTATCACCAGGTAAGGGTGAATGAAGGAGATGAGTGGAAGATAGCCTTCAAGACCACTGAAGGGCTATATGAATGGCTAGTCATGCCATTTGGCTTATCAAATGCACCATCAACTTTTATGAGGTTCATGAATGAAGTACTTAAAGACCACATTGGAAATTTTGTAGTGGTATACTTGGATGATATACTCATCTTTAGCAAGACAAGAGAGAAACACCTCAAGCATGTGGAATCAGTACTTAAGAGGCTACATGAAGAAAAGTTAATGATTAACTTGGAGAAATGTGAGTTCATCAAAATAGAGCTAGTGTACCTAGGATTTGTTCTATCTTATGGTAATCTAAAGATGGACAAGAGTAAGTTAGAAGCTATCATGAATTGGCCCACTCCAAGGAAAGCAATAGAGGTAAGGAATTTTTATGTACTTGCTCAGTATTATAGGAAGTTCATAAGGCAATTTAGTGCCATTTGTGCTCCAATGTTGGATACAATAAAAGGAGGAATGAAGACCAAGTTCATGTGGAATGAACAAGCGAACAAGAGTTTTGAGTTTCTGAAGGAAAATATTGTTACCCAACCAGTGTTATTCCTACCAAGCTTTGAGAACCTTTTCACCATTGAGTGTGATGCAAGCAACATAGATATTGGGGCTTTCCTAAGACAAGAGTGTAGACCAGTAGCATTTCACTCTGAGAAGTTGAGTGAAGCAAAAAAGAAGTATTCTTCTTATGACCTTGAGTTGTATGCATGGGTTCAAGCCTTGAGAAAGTGGAGGCACTACTTTTTTCCCAAGGAGTTCATTGTTTACTCAGATAATTAAGCCTTGAGGTTTCTGAATTCTCAAGAGAAATTGAGCCACAAGAACATGAAGTGGGTTGAGTACCTACAAGCTTACACCTTTAACATCAAACATAAGAAAGGTGTCCTAAACAAAGTTGATGATGCATTGTTAAGAAGATCTCTTACCATTCAAGAGATTCAGTTGAAGAGCATGGGAATAGATCACTTCAAGGATCTATATGCTGAGGATGAGGACTTTGCAGATATTTACAAGGTATGTGTTGAATACAAAAACCATTTCCATAGTGAGTATGTTGAATATACTTTGCAAAGTAACCTTTTGTTTAAAGGCAATAAGCTATGTGTCCCTAGAGGTTCCATTATGGAGAACATGATTCAAGAGAAGCATAATGGTGCATTGAGTGGTCATTTTGGGATCACTAAGACTCAAGACCTTGTCTCAAGGTTTTATTATTTGCCAAGGATGAATCTAAATGTTAAGAGATATGTGGAGAGTTGCATTGTATGTTAGAGAGAAAAAGGTACTTCTTCAAATGCTGGTCTTTATCAGCCCCTACCTATTCCCAATAGGCCTTGGGAATGTTTGAGCATGGACTTTGTAGTTGGGTTACCCAAGACAAGGCAAGGTATGGATAGTGTTTATGTAATAGTGGACAAATTTAGCAAAATGGCTCACTTTGTGCCATGCAAGACTACAAATGATGCCAGCCAAATAACCTCTCTTTTCTTCAAAGAGATAGTAAGGATCCATGGATTGCCTATCAACATTGTTTTGGACAAAGACACAAAGTATATGAGTCATTTTTGGAAGACTCTTTGGCAAAGATTGGGCACTAATTTATCCTTTGGATCTGCCTACCATCCTCAAACTGATGGTTAGACTGAAGTGGTAAAAAAAAGCCTTGGAAACCTTTTAAGATGCTTGACTAAAGAGTATGGACAATAATGGGATCAGTTGATTGGGAAAGTTGAATATGCCTACAATGAGACTACAAATAGATCCACAGGGAAGAGTCCATTTGAGATAGTTTATGGACTACATCCAAGGGGTGTCTATGAGTTGAGAGATCTAAAAGAAGGATTCAAAGAAAGTGGATATGTAGATGATTTTGCATTTGCAATGAAAGAGGTTCATGAAATAGTGAGGAAGACATTAGTGGACAACTCCAACAAACACAAAGAAAAGGTGGATGAAGGTAGAAGGATAGCTGAGTTGAATGTTGGTGACCTTGTAATGGTGCATCTAAACAAATCTAGATTGAAAAAAGGAGTCCTTCACAAGCTACAAACGAGGAGGATAGGACCCTTTCCTATACTAGAAAAGTATGGTGACAATGCTTACAAAGTAGACCTGCCAGATGACAGTGGACTATCAAATATTTTCAATGTTACAGACCTTGTCCATTACAAAGGACCCAAAGAAGACATGGACTAGACCATACATGAGGTGATCAGGGATGTAGAAGACTTACAACTCCCTACTACTGCAAATATAGGACCAAACAGTATACTAGACACTAGAGTCTACAAAAAGACTAGACTCAAGGAGTATAAAGAACACCTCATTCAGAGGTATCGACAAAGTGCTACTGATGCAATTTGGGTCAAGGAATTAGAGTTTAAATGAATGGGAATTGATCATACCATCATCAATCCAAGGATGGATTGAAGTTCTTAGTTTTGGGAGGATGGTGCAGGAGCACCTAGGCTAGCCTCCATGGTTAGTAAGTTTTGGGTGTGTACTTGACTCTAGCCAAGTCAAGAATTTAGTTTAGTTTATTTCCTAACCTTAGAAGGTCTCTTGAAATGTAGGCTAAGTGAATTAGTCATTAGAACTAAGGTCACATGAATAGCCATTGTTTGTTGTTATCTCAATTTCTTAGGCTTAGGTGTTAGTTTATGGATTGGAGTCTTGAATGTATCCTAATATCTTTAATGAGGACATAGGGATGCCATAGGTCTCTAATGATCTTGGATCCTTGAAATAGTGAGGATAGAGGTCCCAAAAAAAAGGGAGGAGGCATATTTGAAAAGATGCCAAAAGTTTTTATTTTGTTGTCATGACAACATTTGCAATAATGGAAAATGTTGCATGCAATGGTGTTGCATCGAATTCCCCTTGAATCTAGGAGTCAGAATCAACCAAAAAGGTCCTAAAATGGTGGAAAGATGCATCTAGTGTAAGTGAGACTCGAATCAAGAGGTCATTCATTGATTGTAAGAGGAAGAAAGTGAATACAGTCTGAATTTTTTGTGTTTTCCAGAATTCCTGAGCATTTTCCTTATGACAGTCAAATTTTTTTGATTGAAATCTGGAATATGATGTTTTTTTAGTGTTTTTAGGAGTTTTTGGAATGTTTCTTATTCAGTAACCAAGTTTATTTGAGTAGATATAAGTGCTGGTTTGTGGTGTTTTAGTTCAGGGAGTCCATTTTTAGCTTGTTTTAAGTAGTTTAGAGAATCATGGCTCCCCCATGAAATCTAACCATGGATAATAATCCATAGTAGATGGAAATGGTAGAGGAGTCATTAGTGTACATATATTTTTAGGAGTTAAGATTCTGGGAGATATGAGGAACTATTTTATATGCTAGGTCCTAGGTGAGTTTGTGAAGCCCGGTTAGAGGTCTAGAGGTAGAAAAAGTGATGAAACATTGCATGGATGTATGGATTTGTACAAGGGAAGGAGTTTTTAATGAAGGTAAACATAATATCTACCCATTATAGGAATTTATAAGTCCTACCAATCGTTTAGGATTTGCTTTGAGCAAGCTTTCTATCAAAATCACAGTTCAGTCCTACGAATTAGGCCTATTAGGTCTCTTGTCCTTGGTTGTAGGAAACCCCTGTATGTTCACTTTCATACCCAAATTCCTTATTAAATACTTAAAAAATCCAAAAGGGTATCTTAATCAAGTCTCAGATTTTCAAGTTGTTTTGAAAAGTTTGGCAAAAAATGGAAAAGGTGACTGGTAAAGGCTACAAGGAAAGACCTAAATTTAAGGGCTCCAAAGTGTGAAAAGTGGAATCTGATAGAAATATGTTTGAAGATCCTTTATAAATGGATCAAATGAGTGGTGTTATGCATTTTTACATTTGGATTCCCACCCCTGCAATGTTGGAGTATGTTTATGGAGATTTGGTACTTAGAGTTTATTAAGTGAGAGTGGGAAAGTGAACTAAAATCAAGGTGTTGATCCTACAAGGTAAAGTTTTCAAAGAGTGACTCTAGTAACAGAGTTGGAATAGGTCTTAGTTAATCATCTAAGCCTATTAGAAGATCCTATAGAAGAATTGGATACTAGGAGGCAAGAGAATCCTCTTGGAGGGAGTGGAAACTAGCCTTGGAGTTATCATACACCAAGTTTCATATTAGGGTTCATTTGTTAGAGTTTATGTTTTCGTAAGTAACATTTTTTTGTACTATTTTTTAACATTTTCTTAATGTTTTGAAACATATGTAATAAAACTAAATTAATTAAAACTAAATAACATTTTCCTAATGTTTTGTAATAGTTTCATAATGTTTTGTAACATTTTCCTATTGTTTTGTAATAGTTTCCTAATGTTTTGTAACATTTTTCTAATGTTTTGAAACATATAATAAAACTAAATTAATAACTAACTAACTAACATATGATTCTAACTAAAAAATAAATTTAAATCTACATTAAACAATATTTTATATTTTTTAAAATTAAAAATAAGAAAATTAAAACAAAAAAATGTCAAATAATAGTAAAACTACATTAATTTAACATAACAAAATTGAAAAACATTAAAAAAAACATTAAGAAAAAAAATAAAAAATTCCTGCCTATTTTTGGCTGAAGTACCCCTATTTCGTTCCTCAAATCCTGGAAGGCGCTCAGTGAAAATGAGCCGCTCTAACCAAATTTTGGCATTTATATAGTTTTTATGGGTCCCGGCTGAAACTTGTCTGGCTGGACCTATTTTGGCAAGACCAATTTTGGCTGGAACCCCTCTGCCACATCGACACCATAGGGCACCGTGTGTGCACCATGTATGTACGACTGAAAGGGGTCCGACCGAAATTGGTCTGGCCAAAACATGCCAAATGGTCCCCAAGTGTGACACAGTTCCGTACTTTTACCCAATCAAGATTCATCATTCAAATCCTGATCCAGCCATCATGGTGGGGTGATCATCCTTCAAGATCCTTTGTGCATCCTCAAAACTCATTCATTCTCTTCAAGGTGGATTCCAAGCATACAATGATGGAGTTTTATGGTTTCTATTGAGTCCAAGATTTCATATTTACATACTACATTTGAATTACAATTGCATATCTATTCACTATCATAGTTTCATTCTTAGATTCAATTCTACTACTTGCTAGCATTAGATATACTTTATTGATTTCAAGGTTAATTCCTAAATCGGGGTTTGACTAAGGAAAACCCCTCCCCCCAAAAAAATAGATCTCCTTTTCTTGCAGGTACAGGTTCAGGATTGAAGATTGAAGATTTGATCTCAGATCTAGATACCCTTTTCAACCAACTATCAGGATTCATGGACAGATTTTCTATCGGACCTGTACAGGTCAGGGTTGATATTATTGGGTCAGGGGTGAGATTATTGGGTCAAGGAAGACCTTTTTCATAAGACGGTGTTGGATCGGAAAAATATTTTTGGGTTTTGTTTGTCTCTGCATTCCAGTTCCAGATCATACTTCAGATTTTCTAGAAATAGAGTACAGACCTCAGAAAATAACATTCTTTGATTTGTAATTATTTAAGGTTAGTACTTCCTCTCATCCTTTTCATTTACTGTTATATATCATATCTATTTAATAATAAAACATAATTTAAGATCTTCTTCCTTTCTCTCATTTCCAAATGATTAATTCATTTGTGCATTGATCCTTCTTTTGGGTTAATCAACTTGTATCTTTCATTTGTGTATTTGGGGATAAAAGAAGAACATCTTATCTTCCTTCCCCCTATATGCTTAATTACATACACAAATTACAATTAAATGTAAAGGTTGGGGAAATACAACACACCTAATAACAGTCACATCACAATTCAAATTTTCTTCCTTTACACACACACACACATATGTATGATGTTATTGTTGTCATTGCATGCTTGTTGCTGTTGTGCACCATATATTGTTTTATACATGATAAGCAATTTGTGCATGTCAAATTCATGGATGAAACATGAGTCAATGAGTTTGACTCAAAAAACTATACACTTGA
>MU223366.1:3673772-3714519 GCA_018584345.1 Thuja plicata | reverse complement strand
AAATTCGGAATTAGCAAACTTTAATAATTGAAATAGAAATAAGAGCTGAGTAGTTACTACTACTTACTAACTTACCCCGTACGGTGTTTCCATGGATTGGATGAAATCATCATCCCATACATTGAAAGCGTTATCTGGAATAGAAGCACGTATTTCTTCTCCATTCAAATTCCTCATCGCCATGGGAGAAGTAGGACACAAATATTGGACACAAACTAAAAAGCTCAAAAGCATTTGGGAATGCAGACACTCTGAAGAAAGCTACCTATTTATAGATGCATTACTATTTTTTATTTTTAAAAGATTAGTGTATGTTAATGTGGGAGAAAAACGTGGAAAAGGTTTTATAGGTCCTGTATTTCAATTGGATAGTTCTTGTCGTTATGACGAACCAAACAAAAGGATCTTGCTTATGGCATCTTTCTCCTTTGTTGGCGCACAAGTCTTCTGACTGTTGGCACAGAAGTCTTCTGATTGATGGCGCAGAAGTCTCCCTTCGTATCCTACCGAAATGGTATTTACTAGCAATCGCACCTATGTGTAATGGGTATACTGAATTTGGAAAGTTAGTTAGGGAAAATTCTGGTCTATTTTTTTGAATTGATTAATCTATTTACTCAATTAATGTGTTTCGTTATCTCTCTCCCTCTCCTTATCATTCTATATATTCTTATATCCTATCTTTATCTCTCTATCATTCTATCTCACCATCTATATTTCTCTATCTCTCACTCTCTATTGTTGTATATTTCTCTATCTCTTGCACCCTACGTCTATATCTCTCTATCTCTCTTCTCTCCCTCTATCTCTCTCTATATCTCTATCTTTTGTGTCCCTCTTTGTCTCTCACTCTATCTTCATCTCTACCTCTAACAATTAAAAATAAACAAAAATGGGATTTTGGATTTCTTACATCATTTCTCTCATAACTTTTATTTTACACTCTCAATTCACACAATGTTAAAAATCATAATTTCAACCCATAAACTAATGATAACTTTATATCTCTTGTCCAATTAACTACATATGTAATGGAGAGCACTACCATAACTTTATATTGGTTTAATTTTTTCTTGTAAAATATTTTCAAAATATTCATAATGACTCCAAAAATTCCCTCAAAAATAATTATTTTTTAATATCTCCAAACTGGAAAACAATGCCTTCTTAAAACATTGCCACATTACACATAGATCGGCTCTGTATTCCATATCTTACGAAATGTTAATTTATTCTCATATATCGCTTGTATTGTACAAGTCCCTTTGAGTTTTCAATTCAAATGATAAAAATCATCCTTTAAACTAACAATGAAGCCTCTTCCACAGTTAAATTTATTTAAGAATGAGTGTTTAAACCAAAATGGTAATTGGAAAGATGATGTACCAGATAAAGTAGACTGATCTGCAGTGCCTTACAAATACCTCAGAAGTGTACTGAGCTCCCACAACATTAAGCTGTTTTCAACATGTCGAGCTCTGCAATTTGTGTTTCTTTTTCCTTGCCCTTTGTACCCAATGCTTATTGTTAAAAATCTTCCCCAAAAATAAGTTAGTGGTAGGTCAAACAAATCATTTTCGATGCCGCCAAACAAAACGATGCTAAAAACTAAAAGTGAAGATACAAATTGGAAAAAGGCATCAAACCAAGAAACTTGGTCGACCACGGTATTTTTGATGCTCGTCCACCCTAACGGATAAATATGCACCGTTAGATTTCACTTTTCAGCTCCTCCTCCTCACATAGTAAACAACTTTGGCGTAATTAAATCTATATCACATACCTATCTTAGAGATATAAATCTCCGAGGAATATGGTTAAATATGATAAAATATATTATTGTATTTTAATTAATATTAAAAAATTATTATTAAAATATGATTAATATTAAATTATTATTAAAATGTAATTATATTATTATGTTTTACCTTATGTATCATCTTTAAATTGAATCACTTTCATGTTAAGAACGTTTAACCCTCCTTAGGGGGTGTTTTTGACCATCATCATATTATCCCCTCATTTCTGCACCCTCTCCTACTTTTGTGCCTGTTTAGGACCCTGATTGGGCCTCTCCGGACACCATCTATCCCATATGGCACATTTTCCACAGGTTCTGACTCTCTAGGTCAAGGTTGACCTCGACCTTGACCTAGGTTAAGGTCGACCATGATTTTGACCCGGGTCCCCCTTTCTAGTTTGAAAGTTTGTCAGCTAGCGGGGGTCATTAAAGTTCATTTCCTACTTCCGGATCAACTGTTTTGGGTTATGAAGCGACAACTCTTAAATTACATTTAATATAAGTCCTCTTCTAGGGGTATAGGTCTAATTGGAAGTCAATTCTCCTATGTAGACCTCTCTAGAAAATTGTGCCCTAGATTCATATATAAGGAAGTCTTCTCCTCTCATTTTCTCTAAGCCAAGCTAAATCAAATCAAGCATAATCAAAAGCGAATAACCACCATTAAGAAAAAATTTCAAGCATTCATTGTTCTACATATTTTCAAGCTTTCAATTTGTTCAATTCTTCCTCTCAAGCATTCAAGTTCTCCATTGAAGATCAAAGATACAAGCACTCAAGCCTTTGAAGAGATTTGATTCAAGCATTCAAGATTCAATCATTCAAGCCCTAGATCTATCCATCATGGTAGTGTGATCTTCCTTCAAGATCCTTTGTTCATCCTCAAGATTTATTAATTCTCCCTTCAAGGTGGATTCCAAGCATATAATCATGGAGGTTTATGTTTTCTAATATTGAGTCCAAGCTTTCATATTTTTGTACTTGTTTACATTCGAAATACAATTGCATATCTCTTAAATATCATAGCTTCATTGTTAGATTTTCTTCTACTACTTGCTAGCATTCTCTATTTCAATTATTGATTTCAAGGTTAATTCTCAAATCGTGGTTTGAATAAGGCAAACCCCTCCCCCCAACCAACAAACTATTTTTCTTGCAGGGACAAGTTTGGAACAGCGAATTGAAGGCAGATTCGGATACCCTTTTCGGCAAACTATCAGGATCTAGAAACAGATTTTCTGTCAAAGATTTTAGGTCAAATTGACATTCTATTCTAGGTCAGAATCAAAGGTCGATTCTACCCTAGGTTGGAATCATAAATTCTGGGTCAACGGTGACATTAACTTTAGGGTCAAAATCAAAACTGAGCCAGATCAGAAAAAGATTTCTGGGTTTTCTTCATCTCTGTGTTTATGTTCCAGATCTGGTTGCAAGTTTCCCAGAAACTCAGTACAGGCACCCAAAAATAGAATTCTTCAGATTTGTAGCATTTTGAGGTTAGTAATTTTTTGTAATTCATTCAATTAAAGTTTTCAATATTCCTAAGTCTATTTCACACATTCTTTTCTATACAATGGAATTTAAGATCTTCTTTATTCTCATTTCCAATCGATTGATTCATTTATGCATTGATCCTTCCTTTGGGGTTAATCAATTTGGACCCTTTGTGTATTTTAGGTTAAAAGGACCATCTTATCTTCCTCATACACAAACATTACATGTTTACATCTTACATTTTGGTAAATACCATAATTCTTTCTTTACATTTTGGTGAACCCGCGATAGACAACTCTTTCATTTTGGTGTTAGATGCTTTTCCTCTTTTCCTTAGAGACTAGCTTTTGCATACAGACTAAAGTAGTTTTCTTTTATGCTCTTTCATTTTAAAATACAAAAAAAAATCTACATATTCATAAAAATATAAAAATATTTCTTGCATTTCATTCACTATGAGAATCTTTAAGATGCTTTGGTGTATGATTATTTTCCTCATTATTCTTCTTTTAGCATCTTTTTATAGTACTTATGATGTTTATGAAAGTATCATCCATTGCATCATGTTTGTTACTCTTCATATTTCACTTTCTCATGCTATTATGAGATTAACTAATACTAGTCTTCCCACTTTTAAATCTTTCATCAAAGATTTGTGTAGTAGACTTATTGCTCTTTTGGATTATGTGAAGAATTGGGTAGATGATACCCCATTTACTAATCTTCCTAATCATAATCCTTTCATTCCTAATCCTCCTAACCCTAATCCTATCCTTCCTAATCCAATTCCTAATATTCCTACTCCTATTTCTCCATCTTCTATCCCTAGTTCTTCCCACCCTTATGATGGGGCTCAAACTAGGGTTCATGATGCAGATGTGCAAGAATTCTTTCATTTACCTTCCCCTTCTTATTTGATCCATGATGATATTAAAGGGAAGAACAAATAAACTTCTTCTAAACCTATCATTCCACCATACACAACATTTTCTCATGACCACCATAATCAATCACCTCGTGTAGAAGCTTAACAAGATATGTACACTATGACATACACTATGTTGGATAAACAAGGCTATAAGGGTTTAGGACTCGGTGTTAATGAACAGGGCATTAAAAATTGGATTCATTCATCCCCTAAACAAGATTCATTTCAATTATCATATGAACAGGGGTAGTTAGATTAAGAACATTTAGCTCTCCTTAGGGGGTGTTTTTTATCATCATCATATTGTCCCCTCATTTCGGCACCCTCTCCTACTTTTGTGCATGTTTACAACCCTGATTGGGCCTCTCTGGACACCATCCATCCCATCTGACACATTTTCCAAGGGTTTTGACTCCCTGGGTCAAGGTTGATCTCAACCTTGACCTAGGTTAAGGTCGACCTCAATTTTTACCTAGGTCCCCCTTTATAGTTTGAAATTTTGTTGCCTGTTGGGGGTCATTAAAAGTTCATTTCCTGCTTTCGGGTCGGCTATTTTATGTTCTGAAGTGATGACACTTAAATTATATTTAATATAGGTCCTCTTCTAGGGGTATAAGTCTAATTGGAATTCAATTTTCCTATGTAGGCCTCTCTAGAATATTGTGCCCTAGATTCATATATAAGGAAGCCTTCTCTCATTTTCTCTAAGCCAAGCTAAGTCAAATCAAGCATAATCACAAGTGAATAACCATCACTAAGAAAAAATTTCAAGCATCCATTATTATATATGTTTTCAATCTTTCAAAGTGTTCAAGTCTTCCTCTCAAGCATTTAATTTCTCCATTGAAGATGAAGGATTCAAGCACTGAAGCCTTTGAAGGGATTTGGTTCAAGCATTCAAGATTCAATCATTCAAGCCCTAGATCTATCCATCATGGTGGTGTGATCTTCCTTCAAGATCCTTTGTGGATCCTCAAGATTCATTCATTCTCCCTTCAAGGTGGATTCCAAGCATACAATCATGGAGGTTTATGGTTTCTAATATTGAGCCCAAGCTTTCAGATTTACATACTTGTTTACATTTGAAATATAATTGCATATCTCTTGAATATCATAGCTTCATTGTTATATTTACTTCTACTATGTGCTAGCATTCTCTATTTCAATTATTGATTTCAAGGTTAATTCCTAAATCAAGGTTTGACTAAGGCAAACCCCACCACCCCAACAAATAAACTATTTTTTTTGTAGGGACAGGTTTGGAACAACGAATTGAAGGCAAATTCGGATACCCTTTTTGGCAAACTATCAGGATCCAAAAATAGATTTTTAGTTAGAGATTTTAGGTCAAAATTGACATTCTATTCTAGGTCAAAATTGGAGTTCAATTCTTCCCTAGGTCAAAATAAAAAATTTTGGGTCAAAGGTGACATTGACTTTAGGGTCAAAATTAGAATTGAGCCAGATCAGAAAAATGTCTATGGGTTTTCTTCGTCTCTACATTTGTGTTCTAGATCCAGTTGCAGATTTCATAGAAACTTAGTACAAACACCCGAAAATAACATTCTTCAGATTTGTAGCATTTTGAGGTTTGTACTTTTCTTTAATCCATTTGAATTAAATTTTTCAATCTTCCAAAGTCTATTTAACACATTCTTTTCTATATAACAAAATTTAAGATCTTCTTTATTCTCATTTCTAATCAATTGATTCATTTATGTATTGATCCTTCCTTTGGGGTTAATCAATTTGGATCCTTCCTTTGTCTATTTGAGGTTAAAAAGAACATCTTATCTTCCTCATACACACACATTACATGTTTACATCTTACATTTTGGTAAATAGCATAATTATTTCTTTACACCTTATTTTTATTATTATATTATTAGCTTTGGATTAAACTCCTTAAAAAATAAAAAAATGAATTAGTGTCAAAGTATTATTATTAGATTTTTTAATACTTGAATATATATATATATATATATCACTACTATTGTTATTTAAAAGAAAAAATCAAGACAAATGAAATAAACAAGAATCTAAGAGATTTATTTGAAGAGAAGATTGTTACCATGAGAAATGCAAAAAACTAGGAGTATACACCAAAAGAGCCAAGACAATGAGACAAGAAGTTTTGAAATGGGAAAAGAAAATAAAAACCCCTTTTAGAGAGAGAGAGAGAGAGAGAGAGAGAGAGAGAGAGAGAGAGAGAGAGAGGAGTTACTAAGTAACTCACCAATCTATGAATGTCAACATCCATAATAGGTGTGTGCAAAGTGGCAACATCCTCTCAAGGAGTATAAATTATTTTCCTTAATAAAAGAATTACAAGAAATGATATGCCCTCCCACTTGGACTAGAGGACAAAATACATGTAGGGATTCCATGGGAATATCCTAATTAAATAAATTTAGGATACCTTGGTTTATCCTAAATTAAATATATACAACCAAGGATAGATTAAATAGTCTAACTGTTAGAATTCATAAAATACATACACCGAGATCCATGGTAGCGAAAACCTGTCACAAAAGTAAAGAATGGAGACATAACAAAAAATATTCTAAACGATGAAATATTCATTTAGAGAGTGAATAATAAAATACAAAGAGATTAATCCTGATAAAGGTGATCAAAACCCTAAAAAGGAAATATGTAATTTGTATGATAATAATTAATAAAAGAATTAATTATTATATGCCTAAACTTTAGCTTAAGTAAACTAGAGATAATAAGTGACTTAATAATTAAATCAAATTATTTTATTAACAAGTGAAATACCTTATTACTCTAACACTCCCCCCCCCCAAGATAAACTTAGGGAGTAGCTAAAACTAGAAACAACTACTGAAAGCAGGAAATGGGTCCCGACAATATGGCCTGATCAGGCACCCAATTACAAAAAATCTTTGTAAAGAGGAGAAAGGGAGAAAATCCAGTGGGAAAATCCCCTCTCCAAAAATAGATGAAACCTAGTGAAGGATTGAAGAAGTCTCAAAAATAGATAATGTCCCATAAAATAGAAAAAAATGATGAACATAAAGAACACTTTTGAAGCATGAAGTTGCAAAAATTGTTGAAGAATAACTGCTGGGACCTCCATTGTAATAGAACATAATGAGGTATAGAAGACTTTAATCTACATGAGTGCCCTTAAATGACACTACTCGAATCAAGATGAGAAACAAAAGAAAACATCAGAACTCAAAGATACAGATGGAAAAAACACAAAAGTCTAAAGATCTGATCAATCGAAGGTGAAAGGTTGCCTCCAAAATAGGAATGAAAGAGTTTCCATATAGTAAATGTTCCATCTCACCAAAATGCATAGATATCCAGCCAATACATCCGCCTAGTACATAGTAAAAAATACTGAATACATAGCTCACTCCATCAAACTAGGGAAGCATTAGAATCAACAGGATGAGTGAGACTTTCTTGTTTTCAGCTTGTTCTCTAATGAAATGATTTTGTAGATCAATATGATTTGTCCTTGCAAGAAAATAGGATCCTTTGCCAAGGCAATGACACTTTGGTTGTCACAATACAAATGTGTAGACTCTTGTTGAGGTAGACTTAAATCATCAAGTATTCTTCTAATCCATAAAGCTTCTTTAGAGGTATTATTTCATCCTTTATATTTAGCTTCACTAGAGCATAGATAAATAGAATGTTCCTTTTTACTTTTCCAAGAAATGGTACCTGAACCAACAAATAAATAATATCCACAAGTAGATTTCTCATCATTGGGATCTCCTCCTACATCTGAATCAGTAAAAGTTTTTAAAGCAAAATCAAAATTTGTATCATAAAATAAACCAACATCAATAGTGCCTTTAATATATCTTAAAATTCTTTTTGCAACTTTGAGATGAGTTTGTTGATGTTTAGACATAAATCTAGAAACTAAACCTACACTATAAGCAATATTAGTTCTAGTAAGAGTTAGATACCTCAAACTTCCTACCAGTTGTCTATACAAAGTATTAGCAACTAAAGGATTTTTCATATCAAACATTAACTTAGTTCCTAATTCACATGGAATGGAAACATGAACAACATCATTCATCTTAACTTTTTTTCTAAAAGATCATGAGAATATTTACTTTGATAGGAAAGTACCCTTAGCGGTTTGTCAAATTTGCATTCCTAAGTAATAATGTAAAATCCATAAATTAGTCATTTGAAAGTTTTGATTAATTTAAAACTTAATATCAAAAATTTAGGAATTTGAACTTTAAGTAAGAGTCAAATCATCTACATATAAAATGATAACAAAAATGTTATCTTCACTATGTTTAATGTATATATTAGGATAATTTTTACTTCTAACAGAACCTTGAGAAATAAATAAAGCATTAATCTTAGATTACCATTCTCTAGGCGATTGTTTTGAACCATAGATATATTTCTTTAATTTGCAATCTAAATGTTCATTGCCTTCTATAATAAAAATAGGAGATTGAGCCATATAAATTTACTCATGTAAGTCACCATTTAGAAAAGCACTTTTAACATCCATTTTGTGAATAGGGCAATTCATTTTAGAAGCTAAAGCAAGAACAAGTTTAATAGTAGGCATTTTTGCAATTGGAACAAATGTCTCAGTATAATCTAAACCTTCAATTTGAGAAAAAACCTCTTGCAACAAGTCTAGCTTTAAACTTATTAATTTCATTATTGGCATTTAATTTTGTTTTGTATAACCATTTGCATGAAATGAAATTCTTTCCATGAGGTAAACTAACTAAATACCAAGTGTTATTACAAATTTAAGTATCATGTATTCTTCTTTCATAGCTTTTTGCCAATGAGATTGTATTGTATCTTGTTCAAATGTTTTACGATCATTATAATTCATAATAGAAGGCATCAAAGCATATTTTCCATAATTAACTCTTCTAGGTTTAAGTACACCCATTCTACTTATGTAATCATCAGTTTTATAGAGTAAATGTTTTAACCAATTAGGATTTCTCTTAGAAGTAATAAACTCATCACTAGATGAAGAATCATGAGGAGTAGAGTTAGTATTATCAACATCACTATCGCAAGAAAGAGTCGAAATAGATTCATTAGTAGTATGGTCTAGAGAATGAGGTTATTCCTCCACAACCACAACTTTACTTCCACTAAATTCTGCATCTTGTACTTTAGAGGAATCATGAACTCCATGTTCTACAATACAAACATCTCTTGCAACTTGAACTTTGTTAGTAGAAGGATTATAAACTCTATATCATTTACTTTGCTCATCATACCCAAAAAATATATAAGGTGAATATTTATCATCTAATTTGTGACTCTTTTATTTAGGTGTATGAACATAAACAATCAAACCAAAAATCCTTAAATTTTTCGAATTGGGCTTCCTACAAGACCAAGGTTCTTCATAATTTTTATGTTTTAAAGATTTAGTAGGAGTTCTATTAATGAGATAAGTAGCACATGCCATAGCTTCAGCTCAAAACTTATAATCCATATTTTAAGAATGCAATAAACATCTAGCCATTTCAACAATAGTTTTATGTTTCCTTTCCGCCACACCATTTTGTTGTGGTGTATAAGGATTAATGGTAAGCTCATGTTTTATACCAAAAGATTTCGAGTATGACTGAAAAGCATTATTAAAATATTTTTTCCCATTTTCAGTTTTAATAATTTTAATCTTAAAACCACTTTGTATTTCAACAAACATATGAAATTTATCAAATATATCGAGAACTTGATCTTTAAAATGCAAGAAACATATCCAATTTCTTCTAGAGAAATTATAAACAAAATCAAGTGCATACCTTTAGCCTTGGATGGAGTTGTTCTCCATGGGTCGCAAATGGTCACTGTGGATGAGGAGAAACTTATGATGTGCCCTCCAAGATTGACCATGTGTAAATGGTTCTATATGCATCTTACCACTCATTCCATCAGTGCATATAATTTTGGAAGGAATAATATTACAAAATCTATGAACCATATTTTCTTTTCACATCAAAGAGATATAATTAGAATTTAAACAGTCAAGCCTTTCATGCCATACATTAAAATCAATATTAGCATGCAATAAATACCATGAAGTGGAAAACTCTTAAAATTTAAATAAGTTATCATGATCCATTTTGGAACTAGAAACAACTTTATCAGTTCTAGGATCAATAAAATGGCACATGAATTTATCAAATTCAACATTATAACCTTGACATAATTGAGCAACTGAAACAAGATTAGATTTCAAGTTAGGAACATCATGCAATTTTCCATTAAGAATAGTAACATCACCAAAACATTCAAATTTACAACTATTATCATTACCTAACTGAATTGGCACATTTGAAGTGTCAGGATGGAAAGAATAAAAAACTTCTCTATGAAATGTAACCTGTTGAGATGCACCACTATAAATAATCCATTATAAAGGGTTAGAAACATTATAACTAATAGGAAAAGCATAACGAGATTGATTACCATTATTCTTCTTACAATTAGAATTTTGATTATTTTGATTCATAGGCTTCTTATCATTTTGGTTTTTAAAACAATTGTTAATCACATGACCATCTTTCCCACAATAGGTGCAATGGGGTTTTGTATTTAGACTTATTTTTTGTTATGATGATTATTATTATGATTATGATTATGATAATTTTTATTCTGATGATAGGACCTAGAATTAAATTTATTATTTGAATAACTATGATGATTATGATTGTTTTGATTATTATTTGATCAAAATTATTTTTTTTTATTTTTATTTTTAGACATGAATGCATGTTCATTAGATTTAAGAGTGCCAAATTGAATCAACTTTGCTTTCTCTTGACACAATAAAGTTTGAAAATAATATAATTTAATTGAGTAGCTAAAGTAGGAAGAGAAAGTTGAAAATGCACATTAGTAATAAATTTTTGAAATTTCCTAGGAAGACATTTCTTTAAAATAATATGAATTTAATGGATATCAGTTAAAGTTACTCCTAAACCATGCAATTGAATTTTAAGAGAATCAAATTTTAACAACAAATCATCCATAGATTTGGAATCAATATATCTGAAATCCTCTATATGATCTTGGCATTGAATCTTTCTGGATTCATTAGGGCTATCTGATGTAGGAGCATCTTGGGTTCTTGGCAATCTTGTCTCAACCAAAAATATGTTTGTTTTGGTTTGGTAGCTTGTTGGAGACTGCTCGGTAACTTCTTTGCTTGGTTGATTGAAGGTTTTTTGTTTCACCACTAAGCCTCTGTTACTTGTATTTCAGTTGGCTTCACCAATAGGGTCTCAGTGGTTGTTTGTGGCTACTAGGTGGTTTTCACTGACTGGTCTCTGTTCTCAATAGTCTTTCTCACCGAGTTGGTATTCAGACATTGGATCTTCTGGTTGACATATGCATTTAATTTCCATAGCGTAATTAATTTTGGGGTCTCTCTTTGGGATGCGTGTGGACCTAAATCTAGATGTTTATTGTTTCCTATGTTTGATCATTAGGATCTTTGGTGCCAACCTCTTTTTCTGTCTCTTGTATATATTTAGTTTTTGTTCTTAGTGTTTGGGCAGCAATTATTAGGTAGAAAAGAGATCTAGAAGATTTGGATCATTGGTCTAGGACCTCACATATATGAAGATTATTCTGTAAAGATCTAAATGTATATGTCTGAAATGGGGAATGCCTTACAACCTGGCATGTATAATGTTTGATGAAATAATAAGAATATTATTCTTTCTTTCTCTCCCTTTCTATGTTGTTTCTTTCAAGTCTTTCTGTAATTTGGTTTGGATAGCTGGGAGTGCTTTGGGCCCTGGTTTTCCATACTCTCCCTATGTTAGGTGGTAACAGAGAGAAGGTGAGATATGAGGTTCCTTCTTGTGAAACATAGTGATATTTGTTGTAGGGTAGTAGATTGCTATCTAACCTATAATTGTAGAAAATTTTAAGATGGTTCATGGGAGAGGAAATACAGATCAAAGTCTAACTAATATGCTTAAACAAATTTCTACAAGATGAGAAGTTGTTGAGATAGCCCAGCTTAGAGGAAGACATCTTGAAGATGTTAGTGATGATAAAGTTGAATAAGTGCAAGGAGAAGTTGCACCTCCACCTATGATGGATTAGGAAGAAAAGATTTTTCTATGAGAATTGACAAGTTTCAACTCCACACCTCAGTTTAATCTTCCTGACTATAGTGGAAAGCTGGATTCTGATGAATTGACAGACTAGATAACCGAGATGGAAAAATACTTTAAATATGAGATTTTATCAGAGGATAAAAAGGTGAAGATTGAAAGTAAAAAATTGAAAGGTCATGCATCCTTGTGGTGAGAGCATCTGCAATTGGATCAAAAGAAGAAGGGTAAATACAAGACCAAGGTATGGGATAAGATAATGAACAAATTGAAAGGAAATTTTCTACCTTGTGATTACTAGATTAATTCGCAAACCAAGATAAAATTTCATTTCAACAATCATTGACATTTCAAATTCATTTTCCATTTCATTAGATAAATTCTTACTCATCTTATCATTGCCTAAAAAAATGATATCATCCACAAAAAATTATATGATTAAGATTTCATCTTCATCAATTCATAAATATAAATGACTGGATGCATTACCTTTTCTAAAACCAAGATGAAGTAAGTACTTGTCGAGTCTTCAATACCATGCTCTTGGTGCTTGTTTCAGTCCATATAATGCTTTCTTCAACTTAAAAACCATGTCTTCATATTCTGTCGAAGGAAATCCATCAGGTTTCTATTATACTTCTTCTTCCAAATATCCATTCAATAATGTTGACTTCACATCCATCTCATGTACTTTAAAGTCTTTATATGCAGCACAAGCAAGAAATAATCTTACAGCTTCTAGCCTAGCAATAGGAGAAAATGCTTGTTCAAAGTATATTCCTTCTTGTTGTGAGTAGCCTTTACAAACCCGTCTAGCCTTATTTCTTATCATTGTTCCTTCCTCATCCACCTTGTTTCTAAATACCCATTTAGTTCCTATGAAATTTTTGTTGTTAGGTCTTGGAACTAATTCCCAAGTATTTCTTTTCTTTATTTGTTCAAGTTCTTCTTTCAAAGCTTTATTCCAAGATTCATCTCTACATGCTTCATCAGTAGTTTTTGGTTCAACTTGAGAAATCAAACAAATTTCCTGTCTAACTCTAAGTCTAGTCATCATACCTTTACTTGCATCACCAATAATTTTATCTTCAGGATGGTTCTTCTTAACATACCTCGGAGTCTTAGTAGTCTCAATAAGCTGAATCAATTCATCTCCAATCTCATTATCTAACATCAAAGGCTCTTCAGGTTCAGCAGTGACCTCTTTTATCTCTACAATCTTACCATAGTCATATATTATTTCCTAAATCTGAAATTTTTTGTCTATCCTCACATTGGCGCTTTCAATCAACTTTCTCAATCTCAGATTGAAACATTTATATTATTTTCTATTAGTAGAATGACCAAGAAAAATACCTTCTTCACTTCTAGCATCAAAATTTTCTATCTCATCATCTCTTTTGATATTTCATTTACTTCCAAATATTTTGTAATATTTTATAGTAGGTGTATGATCAAACCATAATCCATAAGGATTTTTACTTGTACCTTCTATGATCTAAATTTTGTTCAAGGTGTACACAACACTACCAATAGCTTCCCTCCAATTAACATGTGATACATTTCCTTCTAGCAGTATAGCTCTTGCAACATCTAATATTGTTATGTTTATTCACTCTGTTATCCCATTCTATTGTGGTGTCCTAGGTGCAGATGTCTGTCTGTATATTCCATGCTCTTCACCATAGGTCTTAAATAAATTTTTATGTAAACTCACCACCTCTATCCGATCTCAAACATTTTATCTTCAAACCAGATTCATTCTTAAATTTTTCTTTGAATAACTTGAATTTTTCAAATGCTTCAAATTTCTCTCTCAAATATGTAACCCACATCATTCTAGAAAATTCATCAAGAAAAAGTATAAATTACATTTCACCATAATAAGATCTTGTTTTTGTAGGACCACACAGATATGTATGCACCAGATCCAACTTCCCTTTTGGTGAATAAGATTTTCTTTTAAAATTTATTCTAGTCTACTTCCCCATAATACACTCTCTACACATAGTGTTAGATGGCTTCAAAATCTTAGGTAGATCTCTTACAACATTAGTCATACTTTTCTTCACAATGTTATCAAACTTAACATGAAAAAATATTCTATGTCACAGCCAACTGTCATCAACCTTTGCAATAAAACAAGAAGCTTCAGATGTATTCAATTCAAATACATTACCTCTACATTTAGTATGAGATGTGAACAAGTCTCCTAATTTACTTCTGATAGAGCATTTCCCATCAATGAATTTCAATGATAACATCTGTCCACTATTTGTGCAACATTCAATAGATTATGTTTAAGTTCATCAACAAGTAATACATTGTCAGTATTAGTATTTCAATCAAGAGAAATAGATCCAACTCCAATGATAAGCTTAGGAGTATTTTTTACCCTATTCATTTTGTTGTCATAAGTTTTGTCAAAGTCATAAGCAGCCAAGCCTAGTTGGTAAAGGAAATGGATAGTACTACCGAGTATGAGAAGTCAGTCGATAATGTAAGCAAAGGGAGCAATCGGTAAAGAAAGTAGAATCAAGAACGAGAAAAAATAGTCACCAAGTGGAAATGTTATTCGGTCACAGTTACCAAGTACCGAGTTCAAAAACTTACATCGAGCACCAAGAGTAGTCAGTTACCGAGTAGTTGAAGTATTTACTTATCGAGTAATGCAGGCAAGGCAACCAAACAAGTAAACTAAGTCAAATATTGATAAGAACACATTTAATGAATTGACAGATGATGTCAGAAGAATCTATGATCACTAAAGTCAGTTGGTTACAGAATCTATGAACCAAAATAATCAAGAACAAGATGCAAGACAGAGATTAAGTGGCAAAACAAATGTTGTGAGCTCCAAGAAGGGAACAATTTCCAAGGTAACAGTCACGCGATTTACTAAGCGGCAACAAATCATAAGGATGATCAAATGACTGATATTGACTTGCAGAAAACCTAATCAAGGAGATTAAGAGGCAAAAATAGAGGATATTTGAATAGTGAAGAATCCTTGTGAGAATAGATACAGAGTAGAAAAATAATAAGAGGTGTGATGAATGTTGTTACTGTTATTGGGGAATATTAGAGTATTTGAAGCAGCACCAAGTACAAAATTTACAGAAGGAAGGTTTGATGATCACATCACCCAGAAGATTTAGAGGTAAATAATTCAGAGCATAAAGATTCTGATCAAGCATAACAAATTGATGCATTATTTCAGACAAGTTCAAAGCATTGTTGAATACATTGATTTTGTTATTTTGTAAATCCCACCACTGGGTAGATCCTTACAGATCTTATTTTGCAAATCCTCTAACAAGGTACAATTCTTAGAGAAGAATTTGTGAAATCGTTTAACAAGGTAGACTGTATAAGTCTTTATACTCTTAACAGGGTAAGCTATCAGAAGTAGCTAAACATTGTAGCACTAACCGAGCAACCCTTTTACTGTATTAGTGAAGGATTGTGGGTGTCATCCCCACCGCAGTTTTTTCCTCTAACCAAGGATTTCTGCATGACCACAAATCATGGTGTTATGGGTTTATTTGTTATGTGTGTACTTGAAATTATTTACATGTTTTAAATTGTTTATCACTCATAGTTTTCGTTCGGTAAAGCATGCAGTAGTGAGACAGTTCTATTATAGAAAAGTTTTAAGTGAACTGATTCATAATCTTGCAAGGAGAATCATTTAATTCATCAAAAGATCAAAGTAATGAAGCACCACCAAGACAAAGGAAGAAACCTCTTTGCAACTATTGTAGAAAGCCTGGTCATACAGCAAATGTCTGTAGGAGCAGAAAAGGTAATGTACCTAATAAACCTAAATTTGATGGATATTGTTTTAGATGCAATAAGCATGGTCATAAATATTTTGAGTGTAGATCAAGGATCCCTAAAAAGTCAAGGAAAGATAAATTTGATGGTTACTGCAACACTTGCAATAAGTATGGACACAAAGCTGAAGAATGCAGATCAAAGACAAGGAATAGCAAGTGGACATCGAACCAAGAAAGATCACAATCCAACCAAATAGAAGCAACAGTACCATGGGACTAAAATACCAACATCTCATGTGCATCATGTGGAAGGTATGGACACATTGCTACAAATTTCTTATTAATGTTTGGAAGGAACAATAAGAAATCATGGAGAGGTTCTGGTATGGCATGTTTTCACTGTCACAAAATAGGACACCTAGCTAAAGATTGCAGGTACCGAGTCAATATATCAAACAAGAAAGAAATTAATGACAAGAAGACACCTGTTGTTGATGAGATAAGGGAACAAATGAACAAAACTTGGAAAAAAAAAGAGAAAGATGATGGAACCTCACTCAGAAATATTGAAAGCATCTCATCTCCCGAGATGAGTGCACCGAGCTGCACTTAGTCGGTAAAAGGTATGTAGGAACTGCTCACCGAATTCAAATCTTTAATCAGTTCCTAAATTAAGAGAGCATAGATCCATATTAGCATGATTAGATGCATTTGGATATTTTACAAAAGTTTTTTTTTGTGATTCACATGGAAGTCAGAGTATTTAGTTAGTCAGTGAAATTTGAATTTCACGAAGTCGGTGAATGCATTTATGACAACCTAACTTATCCGTTGGAAACCCTAATTGAGAAAAAGCTATAAATATGAAGTTTTGCAAGTCATTTTACAGCTTACGTATTCAAGTTACCAAGAGCAAGTTGTAGAGCAATCGAGTCTTTGTGCATTCAAGTGATCTCCGAGGTAAATTCCAAAATGAGCTAAACCATCTACAGTTGTATTCATCATTGTTTTCTTTCAACCGAGTTAAGTTTTCAAAGAGAAAGGGATCATTTCCATCACTATTCCTGATCTAATGGCTCCAAAGAAGCAAGTACCAGTCATGGAAAAGAGTGTTGATCCCGTAAACCCTAAACATAAGATGCCACCCACCAAAGCTATAGAAATTGATATGACAGGAGCATTGTCTTCCATTCCACCTAGGGTTATATTGATAGATGATGTTCGATCCTTCATCAACTGCAAAATTGAAGATATCTTTGTTAATGAGTTGGACACTTTGTTCAACAAATAGTGTGACAATGGCAAGTTGAGAGATGGGCACACACATCTGGAGAGAAAGGGTTTGGTGCATACCCTTCATCTGTCAAGAGTCTTCAAACCTGAATGGATCAGATTTGTGCTTAGCCAAGTACACGATCAGTTTATGTGGCAAGAGAAACTAGTAATGATCACCAAGGATGTACTACACATCATCACCGGCCTACCAATCAAAGACAGAACAAAGGCAATCAAGCAGATTGAAAGAGAAAAGTTGATTGAGCTGACCAAAGCTCAATGGGATGGTAGAGCGATGATAATTTCGATGGTATAGGATGCATAACTTAAGTTTGCATGTAACATCATTGCCTATCGAGTCTTCAAATCATCTAGGGTAGACAGTGTACCCTATGGAGTGGTCAACCTAGCTTATAAGATTGTGAAGAAAGGAATGAAATTAGATGTTTGTGAGATTTTGTTGAGGCAAATTGAAGACAACATGATCACAATCAGGAGAGCCAAGACAAACACTTTGAAGTTTGGTCCACTATTGGTATGTATATTCTTCTATTTTGAGAAATTTTTCCCATCAGTCGATGAAGTAACATGGAGCACAGATAGGCCAATCATTTATCAAATCAATGAATATATTTTAGGATTGGGAAACAATTTTAATTTGATCATGAATGATTACTTTGTCAAGTTTCAAGAAAAGATGCATAAAAGATTCAGGATTCCACCCCAACTAGTGGAAAGATATCATGATAATATTTTTTTTGAAGTAGATACCGACTTGTGTATCATTAACGTTGTTGATCCTAGGACTAGTTGGCTTCAACCAATGGTATATGAAGTTGATATTGACATAGCTGCACAACAAATTGAGACATTGTTGAAAGACCCCATTGACAAGAAATCTGACAGATATGGAACCTATGAAGAAGTTAAAGAAAAGATTGAACATGGTATAGTGATACCTAAGACCATAAGGAAAACAAGGAGAATGATTGGGGAATTGTCATAGAAACTTGAAGCTGGAGAGGATGAAGAAGAAGCAGAGGCATCACCTTCAATTGACAAGAAGATGAAACAACTAGAAGCTAATCCCTCATTATGTGGCAAGAGCACAAGGGCCTCGGTAAGGGAAAAAGAAAAGGAACAAACTGAGACACCCAAGCCTAGAGGGAAAACATATGTGAGGAGTAAGAAAAGTGTTGTAAAGCCAAGAAGAAAATTGAAGCTACAAATTGAAAGTGAAACAGAAACAAAGGAGATTGAGGCACCCAAAGTACCATAGAAGACATCAAAACCAACTATTGATGAATCCATTGATTCATTAATGAAACATGGAGGTTTTGCTGGAGTAAAAAAATTGAGATATGAGCAGTTGAGTGTAAATGATTAGGTAAGAATTGAAGATGTTGTTATTTTCACACTGAATAAATTTAGAATAACACCAATGGAAGTTTCAAGCTAGCTTCCTGATGATTTATACAATAAGGTAGATGCAAGGTGGAAATATGCATTGACTGCTAAAAAACAAATAAGAGAAAGATCATTAGTTGTGACAATGCCTAAATTATCAGTGCAAGAAATTGATGAATCTCTACACAACTATTCAAGGAGATTTCTTGTGAAAAATAGAGCACTAAGAATAATGATCGGTAAGCTTTTAGAAGTTGAGAAAGAAACAGATAAAATGTGGAGAAAAATATTCAAGCTAGATGCTACCAAGTCTCGAGAAGATGAGCTGACCAAGGGCGCTACTGAAGGACAATCATCAAAAGGCAGTAAAGGTCGAATGGATCCCATTGACCTAACCAAAGATACTGATGGAATAAATGTTGAAGATGCATCAAAAGAAGAGGATCCTACACAAGATACAACAAAGGAAGAAGATGCTATGGATACAACAGATCAAAATACCGAGTGCATGGACATAGATGACACTCCACCAATCAAAGAATCAGATCTAGTAATACAACAAATTCATGCTTATCCTAAGATAACTACAAAATCCACCAAGGAAGGAAATGATCAAAGAAAAGGAAATGAATCGGTTCCCCTAATCGACACCCAAGGAAAGAAGCAACAAGACTCCAAAGAAGAGTAAGAGAAAAAGAAAGAGTCAGAGAAAGAGAAGGAAAGTGAGAAAGGGAAGGAGAATAAAGATACACAAGAAGAGAAGAAAGAAAAAGAAAACCTAGAAGGCACTCATGAGTCAGAGGAGAAATCTGAGAGCACAGCAGGCACAAACAAGTCTCCCGCTGATGCACTTAAGGAATCTATCTCACCATCAAGTAGCAAGAATAAGAAGAAAAATAAGGAGGAAATTGACTTAATAGAAGAAATAATTTTGCCCTCTCTTGATTTTGCAAACATGAACGCTGAGAAATTGGAATCATATGGGAAACTATTGAAGAGAAAAGCAACCCAACAAAAGCTAATTGATGAAATGAGGAAGCAAGAGGACATTCTTGAAGATGTCAAAGACATCTTTCAATCACTGCTACCTAATGCTGCAATAAATTAAAAAGATAGTTTGATTCAGCAAGTAGGCAAACTTGCTCAACAAATAAAGGTACCAAACATGGATACCACCAAATCCTTATTGAAAATTCATGAGCCAAAGTTGACAAAGAGAATAATGGAGAAAATATTGAAACATGTAGCAGAAGACAAGGTAACTCTTTCTGAACTATGTACAGCTATAGAACAAAGTCTAGCTACAATTCTTTCATTATTTCAAAAGCTTTGTCAAAATTCAAAATTTACTGACATAAGGAATAAAGAACAGTCGATAGAGACTGAGTTAACTGAAATCCTAAAGGATGTATCTATTGAACGCAGTCCAATCCAAGTATATTATCAGAAGATCAAGCATCTCATGGAACACCAACATGAACTCAGGCAAAAGGAACATAAAATCTAGATAGAGTTGTTGGAATTGCAAGCCATTTTGATTCCACATATTGAGGCTATGCAAAAACATTTGAAGAAAGGCAAGGAGTTAGTCACAATGCCTGAGATGAGTTCACTTGACACAATCATAGGTCTAGCAGTGGACATAAATGAGCATATTATAGTTATGCAGACACTAAAGGAGACATCAGAGTCAGCATTGTCTGATCTCCAAAATAAATATAAGTACAATTTTTATAAGTAATTGTTATTTTGGCACTTTTGTCAAAAAAGGGGGATAATATATTAAAAGATGATAGGATGATAATATATGGAATACAAATTTTGAAGTGTATATAGCGCATAGGGACTATCAACCAAGGGGGATTTATAAGTTTTGAGTTTTGATTGATGACTTTGAAGTTTTTGTCAAAATGCCAAACTAATGACAAAGGGGGAGATTGTTACCCTATTCATTTTGTTGTCATAAGTTTTGTCAAAGTCATAACTAGCCAAGTCTAGTCGGTAAAGGAAATGGACAGTACTACTGAGTATGAGAAGTCAGTTGGTAATGTAAGAGAAGGGAGCAGTCGGTAAAGAAAGTAGAATCAAGCACCAAGCGAAAATAGTCACAGAGTGGAAATTTTATTCAGTCATAGTTACTGAGTACCGAGTTCAAAAACTTACACTGAGCACCGAGAGTAGTCAGTTACCAAGCAGTTGAAGTATTTACTTACCGAGTAATGTAGGCAAGGCAACCAAACAAGTAAAATAAGTCAAATATTTATAAGAACACATTTAATGAATTGACAGATGATGTCAGAAGAATCTATGATCACTAAAGTCAGTTGGTTACAAAATATACAAACCAGAATAATAAAGAACAAGATGCAAGGCAGAGATTAAGTGGCAAAATAGATGTTGTGAGTTCCAAGAAGGGAACAATTTCCAAGGTAACAGTCAGGCGGTTTACCGAGTGGCAAAAAATCATAAGGATGATCGAATGACTAAGATTGACTTGCGAAAAACCTAATCAAGGAGATTAAGAGGCAAAATAGAGGATATTTGAATAGTGAAGAATCCTTGTGAGAAAAGATATAGAGTAGAAAAAGAATAAGAGGTGTGATGAATGTTGTTACTATTATTGGGGAATAGCAGAGTATTTGAGGCAGCACTGAGTACAGAATTTGTAGAAGGAAGGTTTGATGATCACATCACCGAGCAGATTCAGAGGTAAAAAATTTAGAGCATAAAGAATCTGATCAAGCATAATAGATTGATGCATTATTTCAGACAAATTCAAAGCATTATTGAATACATTGTTTTTTTTATTTTGTAAATTTCACCACTGGGTAGATCCTTACAGATCTTATTTTGTAAAGCCTCTAACAAGGTACAATTCGTAGAGAAGAATTTGTGAAGTCCTTTAACAAGGTAGACTATACATGTCTTTATACTCTTAACAAGGTAAGCTATCAGAAGTAGCTAAACATTGTAGCTCTAACCAAGCAACCATTTTACTGCAGTAGTGAAGGCTTGTGGGTGTCATCCCCACCATAGTTTTTTCCTCTAACCAAGGATTTCTGCATGACCAAAAATCATGGTGTTATGGGTTTATTTTTTATGTGTGTACTTGAAATGATTTACATGTTTTAAATTTCTTTTCACTTATAGTTTTCATTTAGTAAAGCATGCAGTAGTGAGATAGTTCTATGATAGAAAAGTTTTAAGTGAACTGATTCACCCCTCCCCTCTCAGTTCATATTCTTGCATGACATTTCCAACATTATTGTCACCAAATCTAACAACGCCACAATCATATCTTTTCAGACTCACAAACTTATTTGTATCTCTAGTCATATGATGTGAACAAAAACTATCTATAACCCATTCAGATTTCTTTTCAACATGAGACACTAAGGCTTTTTCTTCATGTATAGGCTTAGCATACTTAATAGAAGTTAACCCAATTTCATCATAGTCACCATCATCATCATCAGATACTCCTTCACTAGCATAATAAAATTCCTTATCTTTTGAATACTTAGATTTTTAAAACTTAGATTTATGCTTTGGAGCCCTTGTAGTACATTGAGATGAAAATGACCAATCTTGTTACATGAAAAACATTTCAAAGGTAATTTTCCTTCAAATTTACCCTTACCTCTCTTTTCTCTTCTAGCGATTAGGGCTACCACTTCATCTAGTTTTCTTTCTTCCTCATGTATCTTTTCCCATTCATTAGCATATTCTCCAAGATCTTCTCTCAAGTCACCATTGTTAGTGTTCGCAATTCTAGATATTTTTTTTTGTTTATATGGATAGTCACCTTGAATTTTTACTCTACTTTAGGTAAAGTATCTCCCATTTTTGCGGCCTCAAAAGTAGTTATCTTACCAATCAAAACCTCTCTAGTGAAGTTTGGTGTCAAAGGTATAATATCTTATATAGCTTGTACTTTAGTTTTGTATATAGGTATCAAAGATCTGAGTGTCTTTGCAATCACTTCTTCCTCACTATAAGTAACTCCATAGTTTCTGATGCCAGTAACTACCTCAGTAATTCTCTGAGCATATTCCCTAATATTTTCATCGTCTCTCATCTTCATTGATTCCATCTTTGTCTTCCAATTGTGTAGCTTATCTTGTTTAGTAAATTTATCTCCAATATACAATGCGTCCAATCTTGTCCAAATCCCATGTGCAAAATCCAAGTTTTTTACTTCAATGAATTCACCTTCAGAAAGTGTGTTGATCAAGGATTAACTTGTGACCATATTACATGAAAATAGCTTCTTATCATCTTCAGTATCCTTCTCAAATTTATCCTGAGTCACTATATTTTCCATTTTTTTGTGATCATCTATTAGTCAATCCAAAACATAGTAAGTGTGTTCTCATCTTGTTCTTCCAACTGTCAAAGTTTTCAGGATCAATTTTCAGACTATCCTTCCTATAGTAAGTCATCTTTGGGATCACCTCAAGTTGTTAAAATTTCTCTCTAAGGACCAATAGTTCTTATACTAATTTTTAGGAATAACATTCCACAAGCACAACTGAGAGGGGGGTGAATCAGTTGTGATACAGAATATTAAAATTTTAATCTTTATAAACCATAACTTTAATGCTAATTATAGCATAGTAAATACCAACAAAATAACACAAAACTTTTTGTTGAGGAAACCATGTTAAAGGTAAAACCCGAGTAGTAATTAGCACCCACAAATGATGTACTAAGAGTATAGTATCTCTATTAAAATAAGTATCCCTATTAAGAGCTTATTACAACATTACAGTCCATAGTCTTGTTAAAGGACACACCCTGTTAGGAGTCAAGAGAAATAGTGGGCTCACTGCCCAGGCACACTGCCCAAAGAAGATTAAGTCCACTCTCAAGGATTTACAATCTAAACAAGTGTATATTGGAAATATACAATCCAATGAATTTTCTGATAGAAACTGTCTTTTCTTGGTCAAATCTAATGAAGTATTCTTATCACAAAATCTTCTCTACATCCAACAATTAACAAGCCTCACATCTTTCACACTTCTCTGCCTTTTCAATCTCTACCACATCTTTCCAAAATAAAATATCTCTCATATATACCTTATTAAACTAATTCATTAGGTCTGCCAATCAAGCTTTTCCAATACACAAATAATTAATTAGTTTGGCCAATTAGGCTTTCCTAATATACAAATAATTATTTAACCCCTTGCTAAGATACACGTGGTACCTATATAAAGTAAACATCAATTGCAATCCATCAATTATACTCCAAGATCTGCAATCCACGCTCAATATTCATAATACACATTACATGTCTAAATTCAAGCACCAAATAGGTTTCTTTCATATTACACACCACAACTGACATCATCAATACTCTCACAACTATAGATCAACAAACAAAATTCATCAATGTGTCATCTATCCTCCCATAAGCTCCAATACTCTGAAACATCTTCATATGTAAGATATATGCGAAATACAAAGACCTGCTATGTCAAGCATTACTATCTGTACAATTCTTCCAGTCAAATAACCAGTATGTTCTTTACACAGAAAAATATGTTGACATCAGTGACATAACATGAATATGAACAACATAAATAGTACCCAAATCTTATATAATCCACCAAGTCGATAGTAGGAGAAATAGTTTGGTGCAAGAAGACTGACTGAATGAACCTGAGAAGTAAGGAAACCTAATGGTTAGAAGAATATTATGGAGTGAAAAGCAAGATCATGTAAGGAAATGTTTGTTCAAGACCAGATGTAGAGTTGCAGATAAAGTTTGGTAGGTAATTGTTGAAAGTGGGAGCTTGGAGAATCTGGCATCCGAGGAGATGGTCACCAAGTTGCAGTTGGAAATAATGAAGCACTTGAAGCTCTATCAAATTTCATGGATCAAGGATGAGCATACATTAATGGAGAGTGAACCATGTTTTGTGAATCTAAAAATTGGGAAGTATTTTGATAAGGTATTGTGTGACATTATGCCAATGGATTGTTGTCATATTTTGTTGGGTAGAACTTGGAAATATGATAGACATTCTATACATGATGGAAGAGTGAACAAATATACTATTTGGGTTTATTGAAAGAAGAAAAACTTGTTACCTTTGGTTGAAGAATCTATGGAAGAGATATGTACAACTGTGAAATTTTGTTTGATGGAAGATAGACAATTTGTTAAGGATTTGAAAAGGAATTATATTTGTTATGCTTTGATTCCTAACAAACTGAGTAATAACATAGAAGATAAATTTCTTGAAGAAGTTGAGAAATTTCTCATTTAGTACAAGGAGATCATTTCACATAATGTACCTAATGGTTTGTCACCAATGAAATATATTAGTCATTGTATGGATCTGATTCATGGAGCTAGTTTTCCAAACAAAGCACCACACCGATTGAAAGTGACCAAGAATGAGGAACTTAATCGACAAGTTCATGATTTGTTGAACAATAGTTTGATCAGAGAATGTTTGAGTCCATGTATAGTACCAACAGTTTTAGCACCTAAAAAGAATGGAGAATGGAAAATGTGCATTTATTCAAGAGAAATCAATAATATAAAAAGTTAAGTATTGATTTACTATACCGAGGATGGATGATATAATGGATTGTTTAATTCAAAAAAAATATTTTACCAAAATTGATTTGAAGAGTGGATATCGTCAGATCATAATCATAGAAGGTGATGAATGGAAGACTGCTTTCAATACAAGAAGGTTTGTATGAGTGGTTGGTTATGCCCTTTGGTTTGACTAATGCACTAAGTACATTTATGATATTAATGAATGAGGTTTACAATAAATTCTTGAATAAATGTGTGATTGTATACTTGGAGGATATTCTGATATTCAATAAGACCAAAGAAGATAATTTGATGCATATAAGACAAGTGTTGCATGGATTGAAAGAGGAAAAGTTGCTGATAAATATGAAAAAGTTTTCCTTCATGAAAGAAGAACTTGTGTATTTTGATTTTGTAATTTCAGCTGATGGTATGAAGATGGATCCTGAGAAAGTTGAAGCTATACTTAGTTGGCCTACACCTAAAAATGTCAGTCAAATAAGATCATTTAATGGATTGGCAAGTTTTTTACAGGAAGTTTACGAGAAATTTTAGTTCTATTTGTAATTTTCTATGACTAAGACAATGAGAGGAGAAAAAAGGGAATTCAAATAGACACATGGACCTGATAA
Organism: Thuja plicata; assembly: GCA_018584345.1. NCBI lineage: Eukaryota > Viridiplantae > Streptophyta > Pinopsida > Cupressales > Cupressaceae > Thuja > Thuja plicata. The sequence goes on along the minus strand of MU223366.1, from coordinate 3,688,524 downwards.
GAGTTTTGAGACTTTGAAACAAAAGGTTGTTGAATTGCCTATGTTAGCCTTACCTACTTTCAATAAGGTATTTCAAGTAGAATGTGATGCAAGTGGAAGTGCCATAGGAGTTGTGTTGAATCAAGAAGGTAAACTTGTTGCCTTCTTTAGTGAAAATTTGAATGATTCTAAAATGAAATATTTTTTCTATGATCCAAAATTTTATGCTATTTTTCAAGATCTAAAGAAATGAAGATATTATTTGATGCTGAGTGAATTTGTGTTATATACTAATCATAAAGATTTACCATATTTAGGGAGTCAAAATTAGTTGAATCAGAGATATATGAAATGGGTAGAGTATTTGTAGAATTTCACATTTGTGATAAACCTTAAGAGTGGAGTTTCTAAATGAGTTTTTGATGCATTGAGCAGAAGAAAGTCTTTGTTTACTAAAATGAGAATTGAGGTTCTTGGTTTTGACGATATCAGACATTTGTATGATAATGACCCTAATTTTTCTGAGTTGTGGAGAATGTACAGAGCACCTATTCCAATTCAACAAATTAAGTGTGAACATTATTTCATTCAAGAAGATATTTTGTTCAAAGGTATTCAGTTGTGCATACTAAAAGGATCAATGAGAACTAATGTGATAAAGGGAAAACATAGTAGTGGTTTGGCTGGACATTTTGGAATTGATAAGATATTGAGTTTACTTAAGGAAATGTATTTTTGACCTCATTTGTATAAAGATGTTAAGAAATTTGTGAAAATTTGTGGAGTTTGTCAAGTTGCAAAAGGAGTAAGTCATAATAATGGATTATCTACACCAATTTCTATTCCTGGGAAACCTTGGAATGATATCAGTATGGATTTTGTTCTTGGCTTACCAAGGACAGTAACTAAAGGTAATGATTCCATATTTGTTGTTGTGGATAGATTTGCCAAGATTTTACATTTCATACCATGTTGGAAAACACTAGATGAAGTACATAGAGAAGATATTTTCTTTAAGGAGATTGTCAGATTGCATGGATTACTAAAGAGTATCATCTCTAACTGAGAAAGTAAGTTTGTTAGTTGTTTGGGGAAAACACTTTGGAAGAGGTTGGAAACCAAGTTGAAATATAGCTCTACATTTCATCCACAGACTGATGGGCAAATAGAGGTTGTAAACTAAAGTTTGGGTAACTTCTTGAGATGCTTAGTTGGAGACACACCGAGCAATTGGGATTTAATATTAGCACAAGCAGAGTTTGCATATAATAGTTTAGTGAATAGAAGTATTGGAAAGATAGATTTTGAGATTGTTCATGGCACATAATGGAGAGGTATATCAGACTTGAGAGATATTGGTGGAGAAGAGAAGAGAAGTGATGAAGGAGAAAGATTTGTTGAGTTTATGAAGATATTGCATGAGGAAGTGAAACACAAGTTGGAGCATAGTAATCAGAAATACAAGGATAGTGTAGATAGATCAAGAAGACATAAAAATTTTGAAGTTCATTATGTTGTTATGGTTCATCTAAAGAAACCCATATTTCTTATTGGAACATACGGTAAATTAAAGATGAAGAAATTTGTTCCTTGCAAGATATTGAGAAGATTTGATAGTGGAAATTCTTATGAAGTAGAATTACCCGATGACATGGATATATCACCTATATTCAATATTTTGGATTTGTATGAGTATCACAAACTTGATGAAGAAGTGAGAATAATGATCAATTATCCTAAGAAACAGATAGAGGAAGTTGAGAAGATTTTGAAACAAAGAGCTGGCATAACTACAAGAGGAAAGTATTACATGGAATATCAAGTAAAATAAAAGAACTGACCGATTGAGGACTCATCTTGGATTTCTCAATCTGACTTGGATTAAATCTAGGTTGTACCTAATTCATGATTAGGAAAATCATTTCTTTAAACCCCGGGTGTCTGATGCAGGAGCATCTTGGGTTCTTGGCAATCCTATATCAACCAAAAATATGTTTGTTTTGGTTTGGTGACTTGTCCGAGACTGCTCAATAAAGTGCTCAATAATTTCATTGTCTAGTCAGTTGAAGGTTTTATTTTTCACCACTTAGGAATGATTACATATATATCAGGTGGATTCATCGATGGGGTCTTGGTGGTTGTTCTTGGCTACTTGGTGGTTTTCACTGGCTGGTCTTTCTGCTTGGTTGTCTTTCTCACCAAGTGGGTATTCAGACGTTGGATCTTCTGGCTAACATATGTATTTAATTTCTGTAGCATAATTAATGTTGGGGTCTCTCTTTGGGATGCATGTGGACCTAAATCTAGGTCTTTGTTTTTTCCTATGTTGGATCTTTAGGATCTTTAGTGCCGACCTCTTTTGTGGTCTCTTGTATATATTTAGTTTCTATTCTTAGTTTTTGGGTAGCAGTTCTTAGGTAAGAAAAAGATAGAAGATTTGGATCGTAGGTCTGGGACCTCGCATTTATGAAGATTATTCTCTAAAGATCTGAATGTATATTTCCAAGCTGGGAAGGCCTTACAACCCGACATATATTATGTTTTCTAAAATAATAAGAATATTTTTCTTTCTTTCTCTCCCCTTTTGTGTTGTTTCTTCCAAGTTGTTCTACAAGTTGGTTTGCATAGTTGGGAGTGTCTTGGGCCCTAGTTTTCCATACCCTCCTTGTGTTACTATCATAGGTGTTTTTCAAAAAATATCCTACTACATATTTTGTAGTACACTTAGTAATCAAAACATATAAATGGGGACTTTAAAAATGCACATGAGGCCAAGTACTTCCTCATTTTTTACATTCTAAGAATCAATGATAGCTTGGGGAGCAGTGGCGGGAAGAATAGAAGTAGCATTCATAGAAACATCTAGCGTATGTTTAAAACTTTGAATTGAAACTATAAAGAATATATTTAAAGGTTTAATTCTATGAAATGTTATTTGAAAAACTTTTTAAAACTAAATAAACATTTATTAACAATTGATGTAAAATATTTGTAAAAAATGATTAAATTATTTTAAAATAATGTTATTAAATTATTTAAAAATAAATTAATGAAACTAATATAATTAAATTATTAAAAACAAACTATCTTGAAAACTTATTAAACTATTTTCACCTTTTTTCACAGTCAAAATTATTAAAAAGTGTTAAAACTATGAAATTATTAATGCAAGGAAAAGACATTTTAAGATGACAAAGATAGAAAAAAAAATTGCATAAATGGCAGAGTTGGAGAAAGCTACACACAAGAGTTATGTTGAATGAAGACCGAGCAGATATTCTTAGCCAAAATACTAAGTGGAAAACTACGTTGGATACTTGCGATCTAGAACCATTCTAAACGTAAGAGACAACATTCAAAGAGGGAGGGCTAAAGTTCTCTAGTAGCGGTAGGGAGGGAAGAGATGGGCCCCAAGGTGAAGGCGCGACTTGTGTTTCTTCCTACGTATGTCTGCTATGTACCCCATGGGTTGCAAGGATAGTGGTAGCAAGCATAGTGGTAGTGAGGATAGTGGTAGTGATGAGCTAGGTTAAGAATAGTTAAGGATTTGTCTGGAGAATATTAGGTACCAATGATGGAAAGTGAAAAAATGCAAACAAAGCCTTTTTTGATGGCAGAGATGATCTCTACAAGGAACGTGAGAAGAGTCGGGGTAAAGCAAAGGAAAAATCATGACTACCTATCTTAAAACCATACACAAAAGAGAAATAAAAACATACGCAATGAGTTATGTAAGAAATACTTGTTGACTGTGCAATGAAGACAAATTTTGGTGAGAGGGTAAAATCTAGCAATACAATGATAAATGTTGTATTCCATTTTTTTATGTTGTGTTAGAACAACAAAATATATGCAACTCTAAATGCTAGACTATCAGATAAACAAAGAATCAAAATAACAGATATGTGATTATAAAATGGATATTTAAGAACATAGATATTGTTAAATAAAATATATATATATATATATATATATATATATATATATATATATAACAACGAGATATAAACAAAGTCTACTCCTACAAATCAAACACCAATAGATATAAGCAAAGTTTGATCCTACAAATGAAAATAAAAATAGATTCTTATGAACCCTACAAATGAAAGGTTAGACAATAAAAAAACTTTAACCTTGTGGTTTCCCGACTGAGGTTAAGATTTTTTTTAATTGAAATAAATGTAGTAAACTCTCTCGCAGAAAGCCTTCCATATATAGTTAGTATAGAAAGATCAAAAACCAACAACTCTCTAGTGGCAAGCCTTCCTATGAGGGTTAGAGAGGAAAAATAATAGATATTAGAAAAACCTGCATACACAAGTGAGTTAAGAAATGAAACTCAAGCCTCTCTCTCTCTCTTCAATAAAAGTCCCCAAAACTAGGTGTTCTCCACAAAATGGTAACTTTCCACAACTTTCATTGAAACAAGGATTAGTAACCCAAGCTCTAATACTATGAAAGGGAAAAATCAAGAGCAAGGAAATAAACAAGAGTCCAAGAGATTTATTTGAAGAGAATATTGTGAACGCATTATATTTTACCATTAGTATACACAATGAAAAACATGATTTGCACCATCGATTATCACTACACTGACAGATAGGGAACAACACTACCTGACACCAAGGTTACCCAAAAAACACTATTCATTTTTATCCATTGACAAAAAGGTAAAGGAAACCCGACAAGTAAAAATAGTGCAACATGAAAGAATAGTACAAAGAGGAACCCAACAGATGAAGGGAACCCAATGAACAGTTCAACAAAGGAACGCCAACATGCTTCAAGGTCAACCTGATGAGCAAGAACTGAGAGTCAGTTACATACTGCAAAAAGTTGATCTGACTTTCCATGTCAGATAAATCACTGAAGTTGTATTTATAGCTTCTTGATTTACTTCTAAATCCATTATGTACGGAGGAAGAAATGTATTTAATATTATTTTAGTGGGTTTTACTTATTTAAAACATGCAAACTAAAGATCAAGGTCAAGTTGTAAACCTTGGATCTAAGAGTTAACATTGTAATACGTGATTCCAAGATAGGTCAAATACTTGTATAAATAGATGCTCAATCTATTATGAATAGTAGTTGTTCAATGAAGATTGTAGCCATGGAGAGCATCTAGAGACCAGAAAAGAAAATTCATGCAAAAGGAAAGAAATAGAATCAAATTAGTTTCGAGAATAGAATAGAGGCTACCGATGAGTAGAGAAAGGTATTCATAAATCACTTAAGGTGATATTGTTGTTTTGAGAGCTTTAATAGATCTGTAATCAGAAATTATAAAATGCATACAGTCAGGTCAACATTTGTACTCATTCTAAAAATTGTAGTACGCATATGAAATCCTTTCAAGAAAGGTGGACTTAAAAATCTTACTGTAAATCTCATAACTGAGTGCACACTTATATCATTATTGTTAAAGCTCTTAACAGAGTAGATCTTAATAGGTCTCCACCTTAATACTCCTAATAGGGTAGATCATCAGAAGTGATCAAATTGTAAACCTTAATCGACTCCCTTCCATTCTATAGATAATGAAGTTTTGTGGGTGCCATCCCCACCGCAGTTTTTACTTCCTAAAAAGAGTTTTTTGTGATACCATATCTTATTTTATGTGTTTATTACTTTCATGAATGTTTCTATGAATTTTGCAAACTATTAAAGGTTATGAATGAACAATACATGCATAAGAAAGAACAATATTAACTATCGGTAATGCAGTAATGAATGATTACTAATGATGAATGGTGAAAGGTGTTAAAATTTTTAGAGGTAGTGATTCACCCCTTCCCTCTCAGTACTACTTCCCACTAATTCTAACAATTGGTATCAGAGCTAAGTCTCTTCTTAGAAGGCTTAAAGGCTTAAGAGAAAATATCATACAATGGAGAAATACACACTTGATAAGAATATTGAGAAAAAAAAAGCTTGAGATACAGATGTTCTATGACCGGTATAAAGAAGCTAGAATCAAGATGAGAGAGCAGTTGAATGAAAGGAAAGGTATGGCTACCTGGAACAATGAAAAAGATTATCAAGAAGAAGATATTCAAGATTTCTTTGAATCTTCAGGATCAAATGCAAGTAATACATCAGATACATCAGAAGAGAACATCACAAAACTAAAGGAGATCAATAAACATTTCACAGAGAAAATAAAGATGCTGCAAATAGGTCAAGAGAGCCAGATGGTAAGAATGATTGATGTAATGAGTTCTGTTAGACAAGTTGGAATAGAAAGAACACTTTCTATTGATGACAGAAGGAAGATTATAGAGAAACTACAAGAAAAGGAATTAGAAATTTAAAGACATGTTGAGCATCACCATGATCTCACAAATTAGATTATTCTTATGAGTCAAGAAGCAAAAAGAATAAATGTGGAACTCATTGAGAGAATATAGATTATCGATGAACTAAGAGAAGAAAATGAAAAACTAAAGCATGAGGTTAGAATTCAGCAACAACATAATGAAGTTATCAGAAAGGTTGAAGAAAGAAATAAGAAAATGGATGATTTTCTTGAAGGACAATGAAGAGTCAACAACAACAACAACTGAGGCTTTACTAAAAATGGAGAATCATCAAATCAAGCCAATTCAAAGAATGTTTATTTAAATCCAACACCAAGAAAGCTGACATGCAAGCACTATGGAAAGCAAGGGCACACATCAAATGTATGCCGAGGTAAAATGAGAGGTATTCCTAAATCTACATCTACATTCATAGGATTCTTTTATAAATGTAACAAGAGAGGACATAAGGCTTATTAATGCAAGACTAAGACAGAACAACCAAAGAAGGAAACCTACATGGACAAATATTGTCCTACCTCCAAGATGAATGGGCACACATCTAAAGAATGCTGGAAAAAGAAAAGGAAAGCATCAAATCCTAAAGGACAAGAAACTCATTATCAACCAAAGAGAATCGGTAATCAATATATATGGGATTACAATACTTGGAGAAACTGTACAACATGTGGTAGATATGGTCACATTGCTACAAACTACATGATAGGATGGACCAAAAGGTCTAGAGGCTGGTCAAACCTTGGAATGGCATGCTTACACTGTCATAAAGTTCGTCACCTCAAGAAAGATTGCAAAGAGGGATTGATTGAGAAAAGCACATATCCGAATGGAAACACCATTGAAGATATCTGGAGGGCTAGAGACAAAATGTGGATAAAAGATTCAAGCAATGATGAGGCTGGGCCAAGCAATGCAAATGGTGACACCCCATCCAATGGATCTAGTGACATCACCACCCCCACTTATGCTGGATAAGTAAGTATGGAACTGCATTACACCAATTCATATTTTGCATCAGATCCATTATACAATTGAAAGATAGTCAAAATCTACATAATAAAGATGCATATTATGTTACTTATTTCAAATCTGAGAAAACAACCCCGTCAGTATACACATACCAAAAACCATCGGTGAATATAATGGATAAGTTGTTTTGCACTTATTGAAACTTGTTAGTCAACACACAAAGTGGTTGAAGTTACCAATATAACCTGACACACATCAGTAAGGATGCAAAGTAAAAAGTTGTCATGACAGAATACTGATATTCATCGGTAAAAGAAAAATGGTCAACAACTATTCTAAGCATCATGTCAACACCGATGATGATTTTGAAATTCTTCCTGAAAAACTCTTTTTTTATGACCTGACGATTTGTTGAAACATTTATTGCTGACTTAGGGAAAAATCCTATAAATAGTTGACATAAGCACTTCATTTTGCACCCGCAATTTGAAGAGAAAGAAGAGAAAAAAATAGAGCAATTGAAGAGAAGAAAGAAGTAGCATCATTGACTTGATTTAGACACAGCAACTAAGTCTTTAACCATTACCACAAATCGAAGTAAGTACCGAGGGCACCAAAAAGCACCTTGTCATTATTTTCAAGAAAGCCCTAATTTCAAGATAGCCCTAAAACTTGAAAAATAATGGCAACCACCCCCAAAACCGCCAAGATCAAGAATGATAAAAGGAATGTGGTTAAGTTGATTAAGAATAACACATGTGTAGAGCCTAAGTATAAGATCTTCCCAGAAATTGCATTGAAACCTGATGAAACTGGAGCATTTTCAAAAATACCACTTAGGGTTTTTCTCATAGAAGACGTTCGGTCTTATATTCACTACAAGATCGCAGAGATAGGTGATCTTGAAATGAATGAAGCTTATAAGAAGCTTTCTAATGCTAAAGGGAAACTAAAGGAAGAGCACAAACAGTTGGAATTCAAAGGGTTAACTAATGCCCTACATTTCCCAAGGGAATTCAAAACAGACTGGGTAATGTTAGTCTTGAGAAAAATGCATGACAAGAAGCTATGGCTAGACAAAACCAAGAAAATATCCAAGGATGTCCTTCACACTATCACCGGTTATCCAATAACCAAAAAACCTAGAGCACAAAAGCATCCCTCCATGAAAGAAGTGAAAAAATCACCAATGCCAAAGGGGACAACATAGGTCTCAAAGTAAACACAATCACCGACGAAGAACTAAAATTTGGTGCATGTGTAATTGGGTATAAGATTTTTCAAGCAAGTAGATTGAACAACATTTCTGCAACATCAGTAAGAACATCTTACAAGGTAGTGACCAAAGGAATTCAGATGGATCTAAGATCCTGTTAAAACAACTTGATGAGAACATGATCACAATCAGGTCTACAAAGACCAACACATGTAAGTTCGGCTCACTTATCATGTGTATCTTTTCTATTTTCAAGAATACTTTCCTTAAATAGGAAAATTAAAATGGGACACTACCAAACTAGTAACACAACAGATTAGTGAACTGATTAAGTCACTAGGAGACAATTTTGAATCTGTTATGTCTACATACTTCCTTGAGTTCAAGGCAAAGATGATGGAGAGGACTAGGATTCCTGAACAACTTGTGGAAAAACATAAGGATGAAATATGCTTTATGGTGGATACTAATTTCACTCATATCAAACCGGATGTACCAAGAACAGCTTGGTTAGCACCATTATATTATGAAATAAATATTTATCAAGCTACAAGTGCAATTGATGCACTAATAAATGAGCATGTTGGTAGCAAACAACCTAGGTTTGGAACCTATGAAGAGGCCAGATCTAAGATAAAAAGAGGACTAGAGATAAAGAATAATGTAAAAAAAAAGAACAAAATGGTTAAGAATCTCAAGAAGATTCTAATGGTTATAGAGGAAGAATGGGAACAACCAGAGGAAACAGATGAACAGGGCACCATCGGTGAGGAACAAGAAGAATAGAAATTAGATTCTAAAGAAACTTAATCTGATACACCTCCACCTCCAGCAAAGAAGTAGAGGACAAGGAGTCAAACAACTGTAACCGATGCGACACCTCTTAAGAAAGGTCAAGTAAGGACCTACATGAGGAAGCAGCTAGTTAAGAGAACAAGGCAACAAAATGTGAAAATGACACCTCCAAAGAAGAGGAAAAGGTTGGTTAGGCCAAAGGCTAACATAGAAGATACTAAAGATGATGAGCCAGATATAGTAAATAAAAAATTATAGGAATCAAACTATTGATGAAGCTGTTGAATCCATTGCTACACATGGTACAGTGACTGATAAGAAAATCAAGCAATGAGATACACTCAAACCTGATAACTAAAATAAGATACAAGAGGCAATATTTAGGTCAATGGTAAAATTCAAATATGTACCAGTTGACTTCATCAATAAAATACCTAAAGAGTTGGGTAAGAAAATATCACAACAATGGTCATATGCTCTACAGACCAAAAGAGAAGCAAGGGAGACAGTGCTAGTAACACTAATGCCTTCCGAAACTAAGATTGAAGAAATAAAAGAGATCATGAAGAAACACTCAAGTAAATTTGTAGCGAAGATAAGGGAATACAAAGTACTAGAAAACAATTTCATAGAGCTAGATACAATGACTAAAAAAAAATGGATACAACTCCTAGATATGCCAATAGAGTCATCAAGTTGTGAGGAACAATTACTTCTAACAGACACACATCATAGAGAGGAGGAGAAAGACAATGCAAGTCCTCAGCACATTTCTCTGGACAATACTGAAAGTGATAATGAGCCCATAGACTTAGACAAAGTCATAGATGATATTGACATCCAAGATATTACCAATTATGACTCTGATAAAGATCCAAGATAGAAAGATGAAGTAATATTCATAACACTCACGGATCAGGGAAAGAAACAACAAATGAAGACATCAAAAGATAAAGATATGAATGTTGTTGATGAGACATGCCCAGACACTTTTGTCATGGACATAGTAGACAAAGACCCTACAAAGGAGATACAAAAATATGAGGATGTCACTACTATAAAAGATCAAACCGACGAGCAGGAAACCACTCTTGATACAGCCCAAGCTACAACTCAGAGAAATATGCCTGTATTAATGAAGGAAATAAATATTTTAAAGGGTAAAGAAGGATCTACAGCAGAGGACACAAGCACACCCGAGGACAAGGGTGATGTTGAAGAAAAATACACTACATATAATACAATGGATACTAGTGCAGACAAAGATGCAACCGACGATCAGAAAGATACATCTACTAATCAAAATCAAGAGAAAACACAAAAGGAGGAAGGGGACACAGAGACAAAAAAAGGTGAAGAAACAAAGAAAGATGAGAAGGAGAAGTAATCAAAATAAAAATCTGTAGAGACACTCAAGGTTGAAGGAGAGACATCTTCACAAAACTGATTGGTGCCACTCGAGCAGAAAACACAACAAGCATATTTCACAAAGCCTTCACCAAGCACATCAGAAAGAAAAAATGAACTAGCTATGGTAGTTCATACATCTAATTCCCCACAAATCTTAAAGAAGAAGGGAAAGCATAAGAATCCAATAACTCTGGCTGAAATCATTGAGCTTCCAGTTTGTGATCCAAGGACATTGGATCCAACTGCATTGATAAAGTATGCTAGACTCTATGAGAGAAAAGCAATACAACACAAACTAAAGATATCCACCAAGGAGGCAAAGGTACTAGAAATGGCAAGAGGTATACTTCAATAGATTATACCTGATGTAGATATTAATCAAAAATATCCAATGCTTGATCAACTGGTAATACTCATAGATGCAATAACATCTTATAATATTGATGTTGAGAAGGTTATGGAAGAGAGAATTGAAAAAAAGTATGAGTTCAAGCTAGCCAAAAAGATAAGCCAGGAAGTGGAACTAAAAAAGGTAAAGCTATTTGAATTGGTAATTACAATTGATCCAATCATCTCAGAAGCTATTACCTTAATACAGAAATTGTGCACTCTAGATCAACTCACTTAGGAGTATACCGACCAGATAGCACAAATTGAGGTTGATCTTAAGTCAAGTGCAAAAAGTCTCACCAATAATGAAGAAGCAATTAAATTGCACAATGAGAAAATTAAATAGGCTCAGAAATAAAGATAGGACATACAGATTGTAGAGATGAAGTATAGAGATCAGGTAAATGAGCTCCAAGCTCAACTCTTACCAACACTTTGACTCCTACAACAACATGTGAAAGAGGCAAATACATTAATTGCCACCCCTGAAATTTTTGTCCTAGACAATATTTATGATATCCACGCAAGGCTAGAGCTACAACACATGGCACTAGAACAACTGAAAGAAAACTGGGAGAAAATGCAAGAAGATATCAAGACAACCCATTCCAATATACTTGATACATTGTAAGTTGCACATTTTTGTCACAATTTTGAAATATTATAAGTGGTACATTTTTGTCATAAGTATCAAAAAAGGGGGAAATTGATATGTTCACTCACCTTAGTTAAAAAGGGGGAAATAATATGTATAGTAAAAGAAAGAGGAAATAATATCTACATACAGAACAAAGAACAAAGAATGTATAGTATACATGTACATAGACTTATACTATACCGATGTATACAGTTACAGGGAGTCATATAATGACAAGGATATAAACATGATGTACATACTAAACACTTTAGTATCATGCACATATCAGTTTTTGATACTAATATCAAAGGGGGAGATTGAAGGCATTATATTTTTCCATTAGTATACACAATGAGAAACATGATCTACACCATCGGTTATCACTACATCGAAAGACAAGGAACATCACTACTCGATGCCAAGGTTACCTGACAAACACTATTCAGTGTTATCCAATGACAAAAAGGTAAAGGAAACCTGATGAGTAACAAAAGTACAACTTGATAGAACAACACAGAGAGGAACCCGATAGATGAAGGGAACCCAATAAATAGTTCAACAAAGGAATTTTGATAGACTTCAAGTTCAACCCGATGACAAAGAATTGATAGTGAGTTACATCCCGCAAAAAGTGGATCTAACTTTCCACGTCAGATAAATCAATAAAGTTGTGTTTATAGCTTCTTGATTACTTTTATATCCATTATGTGTAGAGGAAGCAGTGTATTTAATATTGATTTAATTAGTTTTACTGATTTAAAACATGCAAACTAATGATCAACGTCAAGTTGTAAATCTTGCATCTAAGAGTTAACATTGTAATACGTGATTCCAAGATAGGTCAAATACTTGTATAAATAGATACTCAATCTATTAAGAATAGTAGTTGTTCAATGAATATTGTAGCCATGGAGAGCATCTAGAGACCAGACAAGAGAATTCCTGTAGAAGGATAGAAATAGAATCAAATCAGTTTCAAGAACAGAATAGAGGCTACCGACGAGTAGAGAAAAGGTATTCATTAATCACTTAAGGTGATATTGTTATTCTAAGAGCTTTAATAGATCTGTAATCAGAAAGTGTCAATTCCATAAAGTTAGGTCAACATTTGTACTCGTTCTAACAAGTGTAGTACGCATATGAAATCCTTTCAAGAAATGTGGACTTAATAGTCTTATTGTAAATCTCATAATAGAGTACACACTTAAATTAGTGTTGCTAAAGCTCTTAACAAAGTATATCTTAACAGGTCTCCACCTTAATACTCCTAATAGGGTAGATCATTAGAAGTGATCAAATTGGAAGCCTTAACCGGCTCCCTTCCATCCTACAGATAGTGAAGTTTTGTGGGTGTCATGCCCATCGCAATTTTTACTTCCTAACAAGATTTTTCTGCGATACCATATCTTGTGTTATGTGTTTATTACTTTCATGAATGTTTCTATGAATGTTGCAAACTATTAAATATTATGACTGAACAATACATGCATAAGAAAGAACAATAGTAACTTTCGGTAATGCAGTAATGAATGATTACTAATGATGAACTGTGAAAGGTGTTAAAAGTTTTAGAGGCCCTCCCCTCTTAGTACTACTTCCCATTAATTACAACATATTGTTACCATGAGAAATGCAAAAGCTAGGAGCATACTCCAAAAGAGCCAAGATAAGGAGACAAGAAGTATTTAAAAGGGAAAATAAATAAGTAAAACCCTTGTAAATTGAGAATTAGGAAAATCCACACGCACACACACACACACACACACACACACACATATATATAGAGAGAGAGAATCATTTACAATAACTTAATTGTAATATCTTATCAAGGTCTATGTTTTGAGTCTTGTTAGGGAGAGCATCGAATTTTGTTACATGAATAAAATATGATGATTAAACTTTGCAAGATAAAATATTATTCCACTTGATGACTACTCTTAAGATGCAAGAAACATGGATCCAGGTACTCACTCTAATGGGCTATTTTTTTTTGTGAGCTATGAGATTAAAGGAAGCTCTATCAGACAAATTATCAGAGAATAAAAATATGTAATATATACAATAGAGATGTATTTGAAGATTTTCTGATGAAATTATGTTAGGTGTTTCCATAATTGTAACTTCCAATTATTTTTAACAAAAATATACATCTATAATGGAGTCATTCTCATGTCACGATTTAAAGGGAAAACTATGAAGATAATGATGATGTTCTTCTTGCAATTGTCTTGTTGCAGGATTGTCTTTCCAGATCTGGTTGTCTTAGAATCAAAGAGATTGATTGAAATGCAGATGAATTTCCTAGGCTAAACCTTGGGTGTTCTCTAATTTGGCAGTATAAGGATTTGGATGATAATGTTGAAGCCTTTAATATGATTGTATTTGGGGAAGTTGATACAAATACCCCCCAAACAGTGGATTATCTATGGAAAAATCATGCAAAACTTCAATAGATAACAAAAATTTCAATTGACCCACTTGTAACCCAAAAGTATAAACCAAAATATTATTTCAGAATCCAACAATTCTTATGTTAATGAGGAAATCAGGTTATCACTACAGTGGGACAAAATGCAATGGCCTAATAGGAATCAACATGGGTAAACATCAACATACTGGTCTTTGTTGGAATAATGATACATTTGGCATCAGTGAATGCACTTAGTGAAAACACTTATTCGGTTTTGAATGCTTACCTAGCATATCACTCAGTCCACAGCCTATACCGAGCATTCAGTAAAGCTCACCGATCAAACAGTTCAAACCGAGTAGTAAGGCAGTCACTGAGCATATGAGAAGAACAGCAGTTACCAAGTAGATGGTAGTCACCGGGTCATCAGTTGAAGATAACCAAGAAGTCAGTTACTACCGAGTCACCAGTGGTTACCGAGTGACAATGTATCTACCTTGTCACCGTAGCTACCGAGTTCCAAGCTACACTTCGGGACTAGTATGGACCGAGCTTCTACTCTTACCAAGAGCATGACGATGCCGAGTATTGTAGTGGATGCCGAGTATCAGAAGATCACCGAGCCA
>MU223366.1:3638415-3666999 GCA_018584345.1 Thuja plicata | reverse complement strand
AAGGTGGACCTAGCAGTCCAAATTGCTTTTAACAGGGCAGATCATCAGAAGTGATCATTGTAAGCCTTAACCGACCAACTTTATACTGCAGTACCAAAGTTTTGTGGGTACCATCCCCACCCCAGTTTTACTTTCTATTTGGAAGGTTTCTGGGTTACCAATCTTTGTGTTATGTGTTATAAATGATTACATTTTCATGGTTGCAGTAGATTAGATGTATGAATGGTTAAAGAATATAAAAGTGCAGAAATGTTTTAAAGTTTGCAGAGTTACTGATTCACCCCTCCCCTCTCAGTAACTTGGTTAATCCTGAATATTTCCAACAGTCTTCTCATCGTAAGTTCTTACACCTTTTGGGATTGGCGTAGGACCTAATACAACAATACTAAGTTTTTGCAAGAGCTAAAAATAAATGATGGGGATTAATTCAATGGTTGTCCAACTACCATGGACATAACTAAACCACTAATTATGAAAATAAGGTTAGGCATGTCAAATAGGAAACGACTTCAACGTAATAATAAATTCAATCTTAAATTTAATTTTCAATTATAATTATTATAAAATATTACTAAAACAACTTTTATTGTAATTAATTTTGATTCTAATTATTTTTTAAAATAACAAAATTAAATAAAACATAAGTAGTAATCTAAAAAATAGAAAAAAAATCCTTAAAATATATATATTAACATTATTTCCCTTACTATTCTTAATATATTAAATTTTGTCCAAATAAATTTAAAAAGGTGATTAAGTAGTATAAATCTCCAACACAACAATAGGTAAAGCATGTGAACTTTAGGTGACCTTTTTTCATGGACCCCATCTTCATCAATTGTAATTTCTTTGACGAGAAAAAAATATTTATTGTCATTGAATGATGGGTTTGAATCGACCATGTAAGCATGAAAATAAAACTAATGTATTATCTCTATGATTATTTTTTGTCATTAGTTAAGGCAAAGTTATATGAGTCACACTACACTGAGAGCCTATAGTTACTGAACACTGAGTGCATGTATGAAATGCATCGAGTTGACAGTTACCCAGTGCTAAAAGCAAGTTAACCAAGCAAAGAGAAGTTACTCTACCGAGCTATTTAATTGATTGTAAAGTGATAAGGACGCATTTAATACATTGATAGAGCATTAATTGTGATTATACAATGCACATAGATCATTTTTTTACATGAGCAACCGTCAAGATAATTCAAAGAGAAGAGATGAGAAGCAGATTAAGCGGTTAATGAAAATTTGTTATTTCCAAGAAAAACACCAAGTACCGAGGTAAAAGTGACATAGTCACCAAGTGAAAAAGAAGATCTAGAATAGTTAAAAAAAATCATAGTGCACCTAACTCACAAGATTAAGAGGCAATAAATATTATATTTAAGGAGAAGAAGGAAAAGAGACACTGAGTGATGATACAGAGAGAAGGCTGATATTGTTAAAGGAGTTATATTGAAGAACAAAGATCAGAGCAGAGAGCACTGATTTGATATCTAGCTACAGCAGAGAAAATCTAAGCACTATTATAGTTTGAGATTGAGGTAACACAATATTTTAGAGAACATAGAGTCTGATCAACATTTGTTTGATATAATATAGAAGACATTGATAAGTTAGTAATACTATTTTATTGAGAGCTAGAAATCCCAATACTGAGTAGATGATCTTAACCGATCTGATATATGTAAAACCTTTAATAGGGTACATTTCTAAGTCTAGAGATTGTAAAATCATCTAACCAGATAGACCCAACATGTCTTTGTATACTCTTAATTAGGTAAGCTATCAAAATGGATAAACTTTGTAAGATCTAACCGAGCACCCTTTATACTGTAGTTAGTGAAGGTTGTGGGTATCATACCCCAGTTTTATCCTCTAACCAAGGATTTATGTGTAAATAAAATAATGGAGTTATGATTTCATTTACTTAAATGTTTTGATGTTATGTTTCATAAGGATTATATTAATTTCATTTCAAGTTATTGAATTTTGTAAACAGAAAGCAATAGTATATAGTTGTAGACAGTTTTAGTTATAAGATTTTTTGTACTATTGATTCACCCCTCCCCTCTCAGTCCCAAATTTTCATAGTCATTCCAAAAATTGGTATCAAAACTACTACTCTTGAGTTATAAGGTTTGACCACCTGAGATTTAAAGATCTTAATTCATGGAAAGTTTTAGGCAATTCAAAAGAATTGATGGTCTTGAATCTGAGTTGGAAAGTGAACGAGAGTTATTCGTTGATCTGAAGAAGAAACTTGAGAAGTCTCTAAGGGTTAGATTCAAAATATATGATGAACTGAAGGTTACACAAGAACAATTTGATACACTTGAGATATAATCTGAAGGTAGTGGTACTAATGAGTCCAAGATAGATATAAAAGAACTATTACAAAATAATGATACATTTACCGAGCAGTTGGACCTAATGAAGATTGATCTTGAAACTAACATGATAAGAATGACTAAATTGGTTGAAGGAAATAGGATTTTTGAAGATGAAAATAAAATGGCAGAAAATGATAAAAGACAAGTTGAAATCAAGCTATTAGGAAAAGATAATGAGATCATGAGAATGACACAAGTTCACTATGACATGACCGACCAACTTTTGAGTGCAAATCAAGATAACACAAGAAAAGAATTTGAGAATCAAGCACTGAAAACCAAAATTGAAAGAATGGGTCAAATACTAAAAGTTAAGAAAGATGCAAATTCAATACTAAAAATAAATGAAGAAGCACTGAAATCTCTGGATCAACAGTTCAATAATCAGAAGCAAACAAATGAAAAAATAGGAATTGGATTCAAAGAGGACAACACTACCAAGAAAGGAGAATCATCAAATGCATAGAAAGATGAAAGTACTACACCCCCACCACAATAAAAGAAGCCAAGTTGCAATTATTGTGGGAAGAAAGGACATACTGCTAATGTCTACAGGAGAAGGAAAGGTAAATCATCAATTACACCTAAGGTTGATGGTTATTATTTTAGATGAAATAGGTATGGACATCAAGCATTTGAATGCACAAAGTTAATCTTGCTAATAATACAAGGAAACCTAAGTTTGATGGTTATTGCAAGAATTGTAACAAGTTTAAATAGAAAGCTAAAGAGTGCAGAACAAAGAAGAGAAATGAAAAATGGAAGCCTAACCGAGAGAATGCAAATACTAACCAAGCAAGAATTTCTATACCATAGGACTATAATACAATAATTTCATGTTTATCATGTGGAAGATATGGACACATTGCTGCAAATTGCATGTTTATGCACGAAAGGAACAACATAAGAGCATGGAGAAACCCTAGCATGGCATGTTTTCATTGTCATAAGGTAGGACACCTTGTGAGGAATTGTAGATACTGATGTGATGCACCAACCAAAGATGAATCTAAAGTAAAATCCCATACTATTGTTGATGAAATCTAAGAACAAATGAATCTTATCTGGAGGAGAAAGACCTAGGATGAAGGGACATCATTCGGAAGCACAGAACGCACCATCTCTACCAACTTGGTTGCACAGAGCTCCACCTAATTGGTGAGAGGTGTGTAAGAACTGCATGCTTATAATAAATCCTACTTCAGTTCCTAAAATAAGAGTTGAGATCCATATCAGCATATTTAGATGCATTTGGATAAGTTGTGAAAGTTTTTGGATGAATATTCTTATATATGGTTATTTTGTGTAACTTGGTCAAGCAAAGTAACTATGCAGTCAATTCAAATTTAAAAAGGGACTCAATAAGAGAATTTATTGCACATTAATAGAGCCGTTAGAAACCATAATCATGGAAAAGATATAAATTATATCATTTTACAAATAATTTGAACCTAACATTTTTAGAAGAGCATTAAGCACATTTGTAGAGTGACTATCCCATGTGAATTTAAGCAATTTGGAGGATACAATTATGAGTTATATGTGGTACAGTGAGTTGTGTTTGCGAAGTCATGGGTATTATCAAGCATGCCGTAGTTTTTTTTTGCATACATTTTGAAGTGATCATGGCATCGAAGATGTAGACACCAGTCCTAGTGAAGAATTTTTAACCAGTGAATCTGAAATGCAATTTTCCCTCAGCTATAGCCACAAAAACTGACATGATGGGAGCATTGTCTTCAATTCTGCTATGATTTATTTTAATTGAAGACGTCTACACATTCATACATTGTAAAATTAAAAATCTATGTAGAACTGAGATAGATGCTTCATTTAGCAAGTTGTGCATGGATAAAAAATTCAAAGATGAGCCCACCCATATGAAAACCAAAGGATTGGTTCATGAACTATACATCTACTGAGGGTATTCAAGCCTGAGTGGGATAGAATGGTACTCAACCGAGTACACAACCAGTTCATGTGGTTGATGAACCGATTAAAATCACAAAGCATGTACTTTACATCATCACTAGAATCCCAATTGAAGACAGATCAGAGGAAATGAAGTAGATCAACAAGGGAAAGCTCACTGAGCTCACTAAAGCACAACAGGATGGCAGAGGAATGAGGATATCAACTATGATAGATCTCAAGCTAAGGTTTGCATGTAACATCATATCTTACTAAGTGTTCCCATCATCCTATGTGGACAGTGTTCAATGTTTGAGCAGTTGATCTAGCGTACAAGATTGTAAAGAAAGGTTTACATATAAACCTCTATGAAGTTTTGCTGAAGTGGTTAGAAGACAACATGAACACTAGAAAGAAAAGACCAATACTTTGAAATTTGGTTCATTATTGGTATGTATTTTCTTCTATTATCAAAATTCATTTCCCTCCATTGGAGATGTAGTTTGGAAGACTGATAGGCCAATTATATATCAAATACATGATTTTATAGACATCTTAGGAGATAATTTGATGCAATCATGTCTGATTATTATCAGAAGTTCCAAGCTAGAATATACAAAAGGTATAGGATACCACCTCAACTAGTTGCAAAATATCAGGAGAACATTTATTTTGAAGTTGATACAGATGTTTGTATAGTCAAATCTATAGAACCGAGACTTGAATGGATTCAACCGATGGGTTATGAAATGGATATTGATATAGGCTCTAAACATATTGAAGCCCTATGAGAAAAATCAATTGACCCCAATGAAAATAGATATGGGACTTATGAAGAAGTCAAAGAAAAAATCAAACAAGGTATTTTAGTACCTAGGTCAATTAAGAAGGCAAGTAAGATGATAAATTTTTTATCAAAGACTCTTGGAGTTGATGATACTTTGGATATTGATAATGCACAAGACCTTGTAGTAGTTTAGAAATAGAATGTAAAATTTCCCTCACCAAGAAAAAGAGGTATTACAAGGAATACGAGATCAGCGGTGCAACCAAAAGAAAGAAGGCTACCAAGGTAATACAACTGAAAGGTAAAACCTATGAGAGGGTAGGAGGAAAGAAGCAACCTGTGAGAAAAAGAAGAAGAATTTTACTTGGAAAGGATATTGAGATTGAATCAGTTGAGAAAAATAAATTTGTTACAGTTGCTCAGCTCTCATGAGCTTCACAAAGTCTTGATGACTTTTTGGAAGGATTAAAAGAATCAGGAGGATTCAGAGGATTTAGACAAGTGAAGTATTTGAAGAGGAATGAAAAGTTAAAGAAAAATATTGAAGATGAATTTGTTGTGACATTAATGAGATATAGAGTAACACTTACTGAGCTTGCAGATAAGTTACCAGAAGAACTCTACAACAAAATTGATGCACATTGGAAGTATGAAATTAATGCAGAGAGGGAGATGAGAGAGATCTCTTCTGCATACTATTCTTGACCTAGCACCATCTGAGATTGAAGATGCATTGAAGAAACATTCAAATAAATTTCTAATAAAGGGAAGAACCCTAAGTATAATGAATGGAGACCTACAATAAGTAGAGAATGATACTGCTAAGAAGTGGAAAGAAATATATCATAAAAATGACAACAAGCAACAATACACCAAGAAAAGTCAAAGTGATACAATCATTGAACATGTAAAGAACAACACAAACCAAGTACATCCAATTGATCTAACCATTGATAATACACAATTAATCATTGAATATGCAATGGAGGATATTGATCCTACAAAGGAGTTTTCAAAGGATGAAGATGTAATGGATATGCAAGTACCAGACACTGAGTATATTGATGTAGATGTTGCACCATTGTAAAGTACTGATCCCATATTGGTACAAGTATAAAGTTATTTACTATGCAAATTGCAACTGCTGAAGTTGCACAAAATATGGCAACTGAGCCACCAGTTGACACAGGAAAAGGAAATGTTGAAAAGCCAGAGGCTACCGATACTAAACATAATAAGGATACAGAGTTAGAAGCTCCAACTGACATAGAAGGAAAGAAGTAGAATACACCACTGGCTAAAACATCCCATGTTTAGAATGATCAAAAGACACATGATACAAAAAAATAAATGTTGCAGGAATCAAATCTAAAAGGAAAGGGTGTAGAGAAAGAAGAAACAAAACAAAAAGAGTAAGTTAAAGTAGAGGAAAGCATATCTTGTCACCATACCAAGTCACCAGATGCAAAAATGGCATCACGTTCTAAATGCTCTACTCGAGAGAGAAGACTAATTGAGAAAAAGAAGAGTAAGAAGAGGAAACATGTGATTGATTTGAGTAAGCCCATCATCATACCACCCAGAGATCCTACTATGATGAAGCCAAAGGAATTTCACAATTATGCAGAACTTATAGCTCAAAAGAATGAGCAAGAGAAACTATTGGCAAAGAAGAAAAAGGTTTATATACTAGAAGATGTCAAAGAAGTTTTCCAGGAGATTATTCCTGAAGTTAACATTGATGATTCTGAGCCACTACTGGACAAAGTTGGAAATTTAGTCCATCAAATCAAAGGACCAAACAAAGACATGGTAGACTACATTTTAAAGATTCACAAGGAATCTATGGAAAATAAATTGATGGAGGACCCACTCTAAAATATTGCTTTAGTGAAGGTAACTCTTTCTGAGTTTTGTTCCAAAGTTGAAGAATAATTACAGTCCATCATTTTATTGCTTCATAAATTTTTTATTCTTTCTAACTTTATCGAAGACGTTAAGAAGAAAGAGGCAGATACTGAAAAAGATCTGATTGAGCAGCTTGCAAAGGTAACTACCGAGCCTGGCAAATTCTAGACATATTACTCAAAGATACAGGAACTCATGGGAGTTCATCACTCATTGAGATGGGAGGAAGACAAGATGAGATTAGAGTTTCTTGAATTGCAAGCATTGATAATTCCCCATATGCAATCATTGTAGATACATCTAAAGAAATGAAAATAACTAGCAAGTTTTCCAGAGCTTAGCACCCTGGATACTATAGTTGATTTATTGGCAGACATAAATGAACACATTGTGATACTACAAAATTTCTAAGATACTTGGCAAACTGTACTATCTGGATAACAACAAAGGTATAAACACATTTTTATATATAAGTTTACTGTTGAGACTTTTTATCAAAAAATGAGAAATATAGATAGAGCTCTGAAAAATCAAAATAAAAAAAGAAAATAGAGTCAATTGAAAATAACAAAAAAAGGTATATATGTGAAAAAAGAAAAAGCTGAGAAGAGTTGTAGATATTTTTTATAGAGTAACATTTGAGGAGGAGTTACTATTTTTGATGAATTTGAGGTTTTTTGTCCAAATGCTCAACTAATGTCAAAGGGGGAGATTGTTATCTCTATAAATATTTTTGTTGTCATTAGGTAAGGAAAATTCATATGAGTCAGAAGAATCAATCAGTGAAAGGGAGAAAAGAAAATATTTGACTAGTCAATAATGTACACCGAGCAAGGTAGTGAATCTAGTAAAGCACATACACTACACTGAGAGCCTACAGTTATCAAACACCAAGTGCATATGAAGTACACTGAGTTGAGAGTTACCAAGTACTAAAAGATCAAGTTAACCGAGCAAAGAGAAGTTACTCTATCGAGTTACTTATTTGATTGTAAAGTGATAAGGGCACATTTAATACATTGACACATCATTAATTGTGATTATACAATGCACATAGATTAGTTTGTTACATGATCAACGATTGAGATAATTAAAAGAGAATATCTGAGAAGAATATTAAGTGGTTAATCAAAGTTTGTTATTTCCAAGAAAAACACCAAGTACTGAGATAAAAGTGACATAGTCACTGAGCAGAAAAGAAGATCTAACAATTAAAAAAAATCACAGCACACCTGACGCAAAATATTAAGATGCAATAAATCTTATATTTAAAGAGTAGAAGTCAGAGAGATAGTGAGTCATGATAAAGAGAGAAGGTTGATATTATTAAAGGAGTTATATTGAAGAACATAGATCAGAGCACCGAGCTGATATCTAGCAATAGTAGAGAAAATCCAAGGAGTGTTACAATTTGAGATTGAGGTAACACAATATTTGAAAGCACATAGAGTTTGATCATCATTTTTTATGATGAAATATAGTAGACATTGATAAGTTGTTAAAACTATTGTATTGAGAGCTAGAAATCCCAATACGGGGTAGATCTTAACCGGTCTGATATATGTATAACCTTTAACAAGGTACATCTCTAAGTGTAGATATTGTAAAACCCTCTAACCCGGGTAGACTTAATAAGTCTTTGTAAACTCTTAACTGGGTAAGCTATCAAAATGGCTAAACTTTGTAAGCTCTAACTAAGCACCCTTTATACTGCAGTTAGTGAAGGTTGTGGGTATCATACCCACCGCAGTTTTGTCCTCTAACCAAGGATTTATGTGTAAAAACAATCATGGAGTTATGATTTCTTTTACTTAAATATTTTAATTTTATGTTTTATGAGGATTATATTAGTTTCATTTCAAGTTACTAAATTTGGTAAACAATAAACAAAGGGTGAATAGAATTAACATCAAAATGCAGAACCCAAGCATAAGTAATGATGCCAATACCACTATAGAACCACCCTTTAAATTTATGAACATCAACCCTATCATGTGATGAATCAAATATTGCTACAAAAAACAAAGATCCTTTTTCATAGAGAAAGATCTCTTTGAGGCCTGACCAAGCACCTCGAGCCCACAAAAAGAGTGACTGAAAGGGAAGATAAGAATGAAGCTTACCAATAATAGCAGAAGAACAAAGGTAATCCACTATGGGTTCGATCATGTGAGAAGGAAGAGTAACCCAAGATTTTGTAAGGGGATGCGATCGTGTTTCAGCAGCAAAATGGCAGTTTGAAAACTCCAAATCTTGATTCTGTAAGGGCACCTTAAAAAAGGAAGGAATCTTCTCTGAATTTGGTTTCAAGGGAGATCAAGGCTTAGGAACATATTTGGAGGTGCGGATTGGTGTGGAATCTGGATAGGTAACAAAAGATGGAACAAGGGAAGGAGGATCAGAAGAAGTAAGGCTTCTATGAGGAGGATGGGTTGGAGAGCAAGAAGGAGAAAGAGGAGTGGTGCCATCATAGATATCAAAGGGTGGAGGAGAAAAATCAAGTCTGACCAAATTAGGGCGACATCTGAAAGGAGGTTTCTAAAATGGAAGCTGATTACCAGGTGGTGGCCCTAAAATATGCTAAAAAATTGAAGCCCTAGAAAACTTCATCACCCAATGCGGAGGATAGGAGAGTGGCCATTGGAAGCTATGAAAATACTGAGAAGTAGGTTGATTATTGATAGTGCAATCTTTCCATTTTCCATACTTAAGAACCCACTGAGGAGTATGGCCTATGATCTTTGATCTTGCTAAGTCATCATCGTCAAAATGAATATCACCCCACTTAACCCTAGTTGTGTCTACCTAAAAGGATTCCACACTAGATGGTTTGATGTTGGACTTATCATTATTGTCAGCTTTATTGCCAGATGCAACCTTATCTTTCGCAACATCCTTTGCATGTGTATCTTCCAATGCATTAACATGCTCCTGATCATCCCATGTTTGTGTGTTTGCTGATATGGAAAAAATTTCTTGCTACTACGCCATCCTATTTTAATAATTTATTCCACATAATTTTAGTTACTTATTAAATATTTTTCTATTGTTGCAGGTTGCTACTTCAATTTTAGTTTAGGTCTATAATGACATCATTTTGTTCAAGACCTAAATAAATTTATTATTGCATAGACCTATATTGTTATCTTATTAAAAGTACCAATGACATGTTCATTCATTCTATCTTGAAAATTGAGAAGCTTTTAATTTTTGCATTGTCTTATATCTTGTTCTTTTTGTCATTTTCTTTTAATGTCCAAATTGTGTACAATAGATATATTCATAAATAGTCCATCAAATAAATCATGTAAATAAAACCCATGTAAATATCAAGTGTCTAAAATCAAGTATCCATAACATAAAATATCAAGTGTCTAGTATCAACTATTTGTAACATAAAACATAAAGTGTATATAATATAAAATATCAACTGTCCATAAAATAAAATATTAAGTGTCCTAGTATTAAGTGTCCCTAACATAAAACATCAAGTGTATATAATATAAAATATGCATGAAATCAAGCATCCCTGAAGTCCAAATTCCTCTACATTCCATGTGAATCAACACCATGTGAATGACTCTGTTAAAAAAGCACCATAGTTAAAAAATTTAATTTCGCTAAAATATACGTGAATTCAATATTTAAACTACTCAAAATTAAATTAAAAAATAACTTTGATAACATTTATAAAAATTAATTCTTGAGAAGAACTCATTACCATGTCATTTTGTGTGTCTCCTCAAATATCCTAGTGGAGATCATGACCTATCTCATGCTATTGTCCCTCTTGGGACTCTATCTGTGTGAAATGATCAACACCAATACTATAAAAAATGATTTTTAATATTTTAATACAATTTGAATAAATTTTAGAAGAAAAATTTAAAATTACCATTTAGACATCCATTTCTTGTCTTGGTCCCTCTTGGGTCTCAATCTATGTGGTATTGCTAGTAGCGACCTACATACAAAGATTCACAAATTTAGTTGTGTAGGAAATTGCACTAATTTTTACTAAGGGGTTAAATTGTGATTTAATACATGGAAAGTCATTGATAAATTTTGAATTTAAATATTGAAAAATATTACTAATAGTAAATTACCTCTGGTGGCTTGGCATCCAGTACAAAGGACAATGGTGGACCACTTGGCATAGTGTGTCTCAGTGGATCATGACCCCCCATTTTACAACACTTTTTTTTAGAAATGTGCAGGTTCAAGACTTAATTGATGGAAAAATTAAAAAATTACTTCACTAATATCTTGATTTATCTAATTATACCCCATGAGATGTGCCAACAGGCATCGAGGAAAAAATTATCCCATCTAGTGCTGAGCTCGATGGCTCTCCGCCCATAGTCTTTTCACAAGCACATACATACATGTATTTTAAATAAATTAAATTCATATTTCACATGATCTAAGAAAATAAAAAGTGTACATGTGTTCTAAATCAGTCGGATTGGGTTGTGGTAGAGGTGGAGGAGGAGGTGAGGGTGGGGGTGGGGGTGTGGGGGTGGAGGTGGAGGTTGATTAATCAAATCATCAATATTAAATTCATCCATGATCATGTACACAAAATATACCCTGCACATATAATTGAAATATTTAAATTTCATATTTAACAATTNGGGGGGTGGAGGTGGAGGTTGATTAATCAAATCATCAATATTAAATTCATCCATGATCATGTACACAAAATATACCCTGCACATATAATTGAAATATTTAAATTTCATATTTAACAATTTCACACATTAGATTGAAAATATCATTACATTAACACACATCATTTTATTAAACCACATTAACCATCTAAACAATGCATCCATCTAAACACCCATAAATAAACATCTAAGAAACATCTCACATCATGTATATCTAGGAGATTTTCATATTAGGGACATTACATTAATAATTAAAATCATTGCATTAATGCATGATAATAATTGCATACATTAACCATCTAAACAATGCATCCATCTAAACATCCATACATAAACACCTAAGAATCATCACAAATAAATCCATCTACATCATGTATATCTAGTACATTTGCATATTAGGGCCATTACATTAATAATTAACATCATTGCATTAATGCATGATAATAATTACATACCTTAACCATCTAAGAAATGCATCCATCAAAACATCCATACATAAACATCTAAGAATCATCGCACATGGATCCATCTACATCATGTATATCTAGTACATTTGCATATTTGGGCCATTACATTAATAATTAACATCATTACATTAATGTGTGATAATAATTACATACATTAACCATATAAATAATGCATCTATCTAAACATCCATACATAAAAATCTAAGAATGATCGCACATGCATCCATCTACATCATGTATATCTAGTACATTTTCATAGTAGGGCCATTACATTAATAATTAACATTATTGCATTAATGCATGATAATAATTACATACATTAACCATCTAAAAAATTCATCCATCTAAACATTCATACATAAACATCTAAGAATTATCACAGATGCATCCATCTACATCATGTCTATCTAGTACATTTGCATAACCATCTACATCATGTATATGTAGTACATTTGCATATTGCGACCATCACACTAATAATAGGGAGCAATTGAGGTCATATTAGGTCTAATAGTACATAATAGGTCATATTACATATGAATTAGGTCATATGAAACCTTTGGGCTCCTAGGTATTGAGGGGTCCTAATGTATCATATGACCCATTAAGACCCATTAAGATACATAATAGGGCCTAAGGGGTCAAAATTAATCCTAAGTTGTCATAAATAGGGCATAGAAACCCTAAGGGTTTATAATTGGTTGTGGGGCTGACTAGTTAATGGGTCTTAATGGGTATGGTAAGAAACTTGTAGTCCTTAACGGGTTGTATGACCCCTTAGGGTACATAATAGGTCATAAGGGATTTTAATGCATCTAAAGGGGTCTTAATGATGAACTATAACTCATTGAATGTTTGAAGACGTTAAGTTGATGATCACTGAGACATAGAAAGTTTATGCAAGATATTAAATCAGTTAATGTACTGTATGGTCATTGATGTCAACTTGATATAATCTGTATGGTCATGGAAATGCTGCCAAAGACTTCAAAGAACCAAAGAATCAAAGGCTATGCTTTCAGTAATGCATATAAGTCAAGTATTCACAAAGTGACTGTATACACCGACGGTTAGAGTAAAAGAGCAAGTCACAGTGTTACCTGATGAGAAAATGCACAACATTACCGACAAGAAAAGTTACAGTGTTTCTCAATGAGAAAAACATATTGTAACCTAACAGATAGAATTATAGTGTTTCCCGACGCATGAAGATCCTGAAGTCAACTGAAGTCACACCCGCGGAATAGTCAGTTGTCACCGACGACTAACTAAAGCTTTGACCGATAGAAACAAAGAGTTTAAAAATGACAAAATGCTTAGGTGTCAAGAGCTAAAAATAGAATTAACGGATACTTATCATTTTTTTATTCATCTAGATAAAGCCACTGATAAGTAAAGGATTTAAAGCTTCTTTGTCTAGTTGGAAAGAATATCTCAACGAGATAAAATTGGAGTCTAATTTAAATCTAATTGGCGAGAATTGTGGATCATGCCAAGAATCAAGAGAGCCAAGAAATGGTGAATCATGTATATAAAGAGACAAACCCAATTCATTATGAATTGTGGGGTGAACAACAGAAGAGAAATTAGATGCTGAAGAGATTCTCAAGGAGAAGAAAGTCTTCATTCAGACATGATCAACAAGCTAAGGAAAGAGCAAGATTCTACAGACACCGACGAACAATAAAGAAACAACACATAGTAGAATAGTGTAGAGAAAAGGTATTGAATTGATTATATTGATCAGAGAATTAATGCACTTACAATAGATCTAAAAATATACAATTCAAGTTGTATGTGTGAATATATCACTTTAATGTTTCAGTTTAACCATTGAAGCATCAAGTCTCTTAACTGAGCAAGACTTAAAAGTCTTTTATAATTGAGGCACATCCCAAGGAGTATCAAAAAGTTTGATAATTTAAAGTAGCATTGGATATGACCTATATCTATTGATAGGCCAGGTGAGTGTTTGATCAAGGATGGTATCATTAGATGCCAGATACTAGGTGACAAAATATCTTTTAAATCCTCTAACAAGGTCACACCTAATAGTGTGTTTGCAACCTTTAACAGGGTTGGATCTTAACCAATCTCACTTAAGAAGAGTGAAAATTTTGGGTACTGATCCCAGTGGTTTTTCTCTTAATAGGGTTTCCATGTTAAAAATCCATGTGTTATGTGTTTATGTTTCATTACTTGATTGTTTTACATTTCACATATGCTATTCTGGATTGATTGGTATACTCTAGCTATTTATTGTGTTTCGGTAAATAGAAAATTACTTATCAGTAAACATACAGAAGAAGGTTTTACAAATAATTCTAACAAGTAGGAATTAGTTATAAGTATTTCAAGGCATTCATCTTATAGGACTAAAGATAACTAGAGGT
Source organism: Thuja plicata (assembly GCA_018584345.1). Classification (NCBI taxonomy): domain Eukaryota; kingdom Viridiplantae; phylum Streptophyta; class Pinopsida; order Cupressales; family Cupressaceae; genus Thuja; species Thuja plicata. The sequence goes on along the minus strand of MU223366.1, from coordinate 3,652,462 downwards.
ATAATTTCTAGTATTAAGTTTGAATGGTTGATTTAAGGATTAATTTTTGAGGCCACTGATTCACCCCCCCACCTCTTAGTTATTACTAAAAATTGGTATCAGAGCTTGTGTTCTTAGAAAGGAATTTTAACATCTCAAGCTAATGATCACAAGATGAATAGATGAGATGTTCCCAAGTTGAACAAAGACAATTTTGCTTCATGGTAGACCAGAATAAGGCTCCACTTATCAGGTATTGGAAATGATGTTACTCAATACTTGGATACTAAATATGTGTTTCCCATAGGAGCACCCATAGTTGAAAAAATGAGAGAGAAGTGTGAACACAACTGCATGATGATAGAGCTTGCTTCCTCACTCTCCGATGCTGAATTTGAAGATGTCAAAACCTATGAGAATGCAAAGTAGATGTGGAACAAATCGATGTTTGTACATGGTGGTGACAAAAATGTTTTGAGAGCCAAGGAAGAAAGCCTTAGAGGAAAGTTTGATGATCTCAAAATGAAAGAGGGTGAAAACATCACATAGTACAAGACAAGAATCAAAGAGGTAGTCAATGCAATCCGAGGAGTTAGAGGTGTACTAAAAGAAGATACAATGGTAAGTAAAATTCTAAGAACCTTAATGCCCACTTATGCTATTAGAGTATCTTATATACAAGAAATGAGAGCAAATAGCAATGTTATTCTAGACAGTTTGATCGAAAGACTAATTTCATTTAAGATGAATAATTTTGATAATAGTGTCTTACCAAACATAGAGTCTGCATTCAAATTTTCTTTGAGAATAAGTAAATCAAGTCATAAACATACTGTGAGAAAAGATAGTGATAGTGAAATTGAAGCACTTATGGCTAGAAGAATGCAGAGAGGCAAAGGTAAATACAAAGGTAAATTACCACTTATTTGTTTTAATTATAAAGAGATTGGACACTTTACTGCAAGATGTCCTAACAAGAGAAAAGATGACATGTCATTTGAAAAGAAGTTTGACAGAGGTGATTACAGAAGCAACCAACAATCAGAAAGAAGAGATACCTGAGACTACAAGGACAAAGGAAAGAAGGCCAGTTACCTAGCTAAATATAAAGATGATGACAATGAGACTGAATCAGAGGAAGACATTGACATGGTGTTTGTAGCAGTAAGAGATGATTCAGATGATGATGAAAAAAAGTATGTAGAAACTGCACTCATATCTAAAGTTAGTAAAAATGATGTCTGGATCATAGATAGTTGCTGCACTCACCATATGACCAGTGACAAGAAACATTTTGAGACTTTTGAATACTATAATGGTGGTTCAGTAAGAATGGGTAATGAAACACCTTGTCCAGTTGCAGGAAGAGGAACTATAATGTTCAATAACCTGATAAAATGTGAAAATGCTTATTGGGTGAAAGGATTGAATTATAATCTAATGAGTTTTTCTCAGTTGAACAATTTAGGTCATAGAGTAGCATTTGAAAATAAGAAGGCAAATATCTCTAATGAATCAAGAAATCTGCTCGGCACCGGTGAGCAGACAAAAGGTAACTTATTCTATCTGAATGATATTGACACCACTTTCTTAATGGCTAGAAATGAAGATATATGGTTGTGGCACAGAATATTGTGTCATGTGAACTTTGAAAACATGATAAAGATAAGAAAAAAAAGAAATGTAAGAGGCTTACCAACGATGACCAAGCCCAACAATATCATGTGTAATAATTGTCAAAAAGGTAAGATGGAAAAGTCTAGTTTCAAAAGAAAATCCCACACATATTATGCCATTCTAGAATTAGTCCATACTGATTTATGTGGCCCTATGAGGATAATGAGTTACTATGGTGATAGATATTGTATTCTCTTTGTTGATGACTACTCTATAACGATGACAGTAATGTTTCTAAAAGATAAATCTAAAGCATTCAAGATATTTAAATGGTACAAGGAAATGGTAGAAAAACAAAGTGGTAAAGAATTGAAATGCTTAAGCTCAGATAGAGGAGGGAATTTATTTTAGATGAATTCACTAACTTTTGCAATGAGAATGGAATCAAAAGACATGTCTTTGCACCGAGAACACCACTGAAAAATTAAATTATTGAGAGAAGGAACAGATCCATAGTTGATTGTGCAAGGACACTGATGATAGAGAAAGGAATCACCCAAATATTCTGGAGGGAAGTTGTTAGTACTGCTATTTGCACATTAAATAGAGTACATTTGAAGAAGGACACAAAGAAGACACCCTATGAGCTATGGTATGGTTACACACCCAAACTAAGTTACATCAAAAAATTTGGTAGTCAATGTTATATCTTAAAGGATGATAGAAATGGAAACCTTGACTCTAAGAGTGATGAAGGTATCTTCCTAGGGTATTCCACCAAGAGAAAAGCTTTTAAATGTCTCAATAAAGCCTCTAACAAAAATTTTGAAAGTGCAAATATAGAGATAAATGAATTTGCAGAGAAGAATGAAAAGGAAAGCACAAAAGAACCAGACGACTACAATAGGTTTGTTTAGAATGAAGAACCTGACACTCTACCCAACCAATAATATAGAGCTCCCAAGAAATAGATCATTACACTGAGCACCAGGCTACAAATATTGACGATCAGGATATTGCTTAAGATGATACACCAAGTGATGGAGATCAAAATGAAGGACAGAATGATGATCAAGATGATAGACAAAGATATGAACCTGTACTTGCCAGATATGTCAGAAAGAACCATCTAGAGAACCAGATCATTGGAGATAAGAATGCTGGTATGAGAACCAAAAGTAAGTCTCAAAATACAAGATGACTTATTTGCGATTATGAGCCAAAATTTGTCAATGCCACACTAGATAATGACGAATGGATTAGTGCTATGAATGAAAAGATTGAGAAAATTGAGAAAAACAAGACATGGAGACTTGTACTAAGACCAGATGACAAGAATGTCATCGGTACAAAATGGATATTTAGGAATAAACTGAATGAGAATGGAGAAGTCACCAGAAATAAAGCAAGAATAGTATGCAAGGGGTATGCACAAGAAGAAGGGATTGATTATGGAGAGACCTTTGCATCTATTGCTAGGCTAGGAGTCAGAATATTACTTTCTTATGCTACATGTAAAGGATTCAAGGTATATCAAATGGATGTCAAGTCTGCATTCCTAAATGGAATACTTTAAGAAGAGGTATACATTGAAAAACTAAAAGGGTTTGTTGATAGAGACAAAATGGACATGGTATGTAGACTACACAACCCTGTATGGACTAAAACAAGCACTCCAAGCCTGGTATGAAAGACTTCATTCCTATCTTATAAGTATTGGATTTATAAGGACTAGTGAAAATAGTAATCTTTATTTGAAGGAAGATACTGATGCTAACATTTTGATTGTTGAGATATTTGTCGATGATATCATATTTTTAGGCAATGATATGGTATGAAAATCATTTGCAAATGAAATGAGCAAAGAATTTTATATGTCTATATTTGGAGAGATCAAGTTCTTTCTTGGTCTATTGATCATGCAACAAAATGAAGCTATTTTCATTACACAATCCAAGTACATCAAGGAAGTGCTGAAAATATTCAAGATGGAAGATTCCAAACTAGTTGGAACACCGATGACAACTGGATGTAAGCTAAAAAAGGAGGACAAGTCATTAGAGGTAAATCAAACTTTGTGAAGATCAATGATTGGAAAACTCATGTATGTTGTACATTCTAGACCAGATATTGCACATGCAGTAGGAATAGTTGCAAGATTTTTTGCTAATCCCAGGGAGTCACATATGACTGCTTTGAAAAGAATCCTAAGATATCTAAAGAATAGCGAGGACTATGGCCTATGGTATAGAAGAGAATGTGAATTTGAACTTAAGGTCTTTACCGACACTAATTGGGCTAGAAATATTGATGACCAAAAAAGAACAACTGGAGAAGCATTCTTTATGGGTGACAAACTTATCACATGGATCAACAAGAAGCAAGGATGCATCTCTCAGTCTACTGAAACAGAGTATGTTGTTGTTGTAAACTATTAGACTAGTCCCAAAGGATAACTGAGAGGGGGGGTGAATCATTTATTAGCTAATTTAATTTATTTCTCTTATTAATTCTAGAATACCATAAAGTAAATGCACATTCAAATAACACAATAGACAACACCACAATTTGGTTACGGGGAAACCAAATGGTAAAAACCCTACTGGGAATTAGCACCCACAATGAACTATACTTGTTTATAATAATCCTTGTTAGAAGATCTTGCAACCTTGTTAGGAGTTGTTCTTTATAATGCAATAATTATAGTGACCTGGTTAAGGGTCTGACCCTGTTAGGAATCTTTTAAAAATAACCTTGTTAAGGGTGAAGAGTCACTGTCCAAAAGCTCACTACTTCAATGGTGAATCCTACAACCTTCTGTAGAAAAAATATGCACTATATCTGATGATGAATTGTAGAGTAGACCTATTATCTTTATCAGTTCTAATGTAATGTAATTTTCCACTTTTTCTTCACATAGATCCTTGATGAATGAAACTTAACTGATATTCTACTTTGTACCTTTTCTGTCTCTTTTCTTATCATTCACACTTAGTGTTCATAAATGAACTACTATAAGTATCTTCCTCAAAGTATAAGGTCATGATGGCTGAGGGAAATGTTGATGGGGTTTTGCTAACTGGGTCTGTCAACAATCATAAGTTGTCACCGGGTACCAGAGGTACCGGCCAACTCCGCCTACAAAGGTTATCCAGGGAAGTTAGATTCCCCGAGCCTTCAATCATCTAGGTGTTGGGTCACGATGATGCGGGCCTTGGTTGGGAGAAGTGACTATTTTCGAGGGGGATAGCTGGTTTCTTCAACTCATTCTCTCCAGAGATTCAATGAAGTGAGGCTTCTCCTAGCATTCTACACTTAGCAAATAAAATGAAAAAAAGATCCTGTAGGGTTAGAAACACTTCATCTAACTATAGTTATGTTTAAACATTCAAGACATCGACAATACTCTGATATACTACACTAAATACTAAATAAATACACAACCATAAGCTATTATTTTATCAGTAGCAAGGGAAAATAGGTCATTAATCTATTTTACATATCAGAGCAGAAGACGTAAAGAACATGAAACCATAAAATACCATTAAATCAGAAGCCTAAATGCCAACAACATCATTGCAAAGAATTCTCCCTTCTTCATTAATGTCTCTTCCAGCAAGCACTGGTGTGTGATACAATGGTGGCTCTAGGGGAGCGTCTAACTATTGAAAATGGAACAATGGAGCATTGAGCTCTACAACTAGAATGAGAAATCACCTTTCTATTACTATGGACAAAAAAATCATCAATTTTGCCGACCCTTGAAAATGGGCCAGTCATGCTATTTATACATATTTTATTTTTAACCCTAACCCTAAATCTATTTTACATCATGTTTCAATAAAATACAATATCTGGGGGCTGTTACTACCTGTGCCACCCTACAAAAGACCTTGAGATGGAATAGGCCTGACACGTCAGAAGAATGAGACAAGAATATTACAACTGAAGAATCAGCCTCGAGAAGAGAGCCAGGAAGGAGAGGGAAGAAAATAGATCCACGGGGATCGAGGCTACATGCCTCATAAATGGGAAATGTGGCACCCTGTCTCCAATGCGCCAGGTGTACCTATAAATGGTGCCTTGAGAAGACCATCATAAAATCAACCATTGAGTCGATGCCCCCCCTTTGATGCAGCCAACTACCTTCTGACCACTTTTATTAACCACCCCTGAAAGTGACTGGTCGGCCTTGGGGACCGGGACATGGATCACTTTGAGAGAATACAAAATTTTGGGTCTGAGACTCCAGGATCCGGGAACATGCATTCCCAAAAAAAATAAAGAATACCAAATTCTTGGGTTTTCTCCAGCCTCCAGAGAGAAATTTATGGTTGTTTGTTATCATTGAAAGCCTGGAGGATGTGGGAGATGCCATCTTCATCAATATCCTTCAGGCCGGCCCTCCGATACTTAGCCACCTCAATTTTTTCCCTCAGGTCTGGAACATTCTCTTTAAATTCATCAGCCATTTTTGCCACGTCGTGGCCACTAAGCACCATATGAGTTAATCTCATCATTTGGGCACCATCTATTCCCTCCACGGACTGATATTAGGACTTCATTATTTCATCAAAACTCCCCAAAACTGAATCCTTTGACATGCATGTATCTGTACTGAGGGGATCAGCCCCAGAAGTCTTTGCTACAAAAGACTTGTATAAATTGAAAGAATATTTTACTGCATTAACTTTCTCGTGCAGAGTCCCCACTAGTTGCTTGGTTACCTCCAATGTGAGGTCAAGTCTAGAGTGTTGGGTTCTCACAAAATCAAATGATTTGTCCCCCAGAATTCTAGATTCTGAAATCATTTCCTTGCCCAGGCCAAGGAGTTCTTCACGATCCACCTTTCATACTTGATAGTTTTCGATATCACCCTCCCACAGATCAATAAGAGTCTCTGCCTGGTGTAGAACATGTCAAGCCATATATAAGTCTTGGAGGGTGGATACCAGGAAATGTTAGGTGTTTCCTATTTGTAGGGCGACCCACTCATTGACTGCTTGAGCTTTCTTCTTCATTGTTCGTAGGGAGTCTATCTCACTCTGTGGTAGATCTTCAGATGTAGAAGCCTCCGGAGGAGCGGCGTTGATAAGTCGAGCTAGCTCGATAAGCAACCCCATAAGGTTTGCATTTTTTGCCTTTTCTATTTTGAGCCTTTGGGCCTCTTTTTCATAACAGGCCTCCACTTCCCTAGCTGCCTCCTTCAGCAGGTCCACCTCACCCTATTTTCCCCTTTTTCCCAGCGATACCTCTACAACATTGTAATCTCCAGGCTCTGCGGTTGCTTCATCAGTGCCTGGGGGAAGTTTCACCACAATGGCAACTATTTCTCCGCCCGACCCGGTTCAAAGAGAATGAACCATTCAGGCTTTCTTGGCCTTTGGTGGGACTTGGATCTGAGCGATCATTTTGGACAGCGAGAGAGGAGTTCTGGGAGTGGATGGAGATTTTATTTTCCTCTATTTCTATTACTTTGTCTAGACTTCTGTTGGCTTCCTCAAGGATTTCTTCTTTGCGTTGCTCTTCTTGTTGCTCAGCATCTACCACCTGGGCCTCTTCTTCTGTTGGCACATCCTTTGGAAATAGTGGAGGTACTAGGCCAAGATTTAAAGTTTGGGCCATGGTAATTGCTTTCCCAAAGGTTTCTCCTAGGAGTGGTGCTTGGAATGTGGCAGCTAGGGTTACGGTTATTCTCGAAGGTCTGCTTCCCCCAGCAGATGTCGTTTGTTCATCCTGCCTTTGCTGGTCCACCCCCGGACTCTACATCTCCGAAGCCTCAGAGGAAATCTCTGGCTCTACCTCCCTTTCCTTTATCTGTTCCTCCTGCCCCTACGCAGACTCTTGTTCTGCTGCTTCCTATTCTGTAGCTGGGACTTCTACCTCTGTTTGTCTGGTGTCCCCTACAGGTTTGCGAACTCATCGGTTGCAAAGACATCATCAAATTCCTCCTGCAAGGGGGGATTGGCTGGGACTTTGAAAATATCTATTTCCTTTTCTATCTCTAGGGAGCTGGAAGAGAGGATCTCTACTTGTGGGGTCTGGGACGTACCCAACCCTGGATCTGCCTTAGGCTTTTAGTTAAGCCTCTTCTTTCTTTGGGTAACCAAGGGTGGCTCTGCATCTATTATCACTGCTTATTCTATTGGATCCACCCCCATTTCCTTTACCATTAAGGCTACTAATGATGGGGAGGAAGGGGGACGAATTAGCCCGGCCATGAGCACTGGAGTGGCCAGCCGTGTGATCAATTTCTCCCTTATTTGTTGGGAGGCTGCCACTGACTGTTTTATCTATTCTTTTATGGGGACTTCTTACATAGGAGGGGTTGTATCTATTATTTTTCCTTTATCTACTCCCTACGAAGAAGTCCCGGCCCCCAGAGTTAATTTTGGTGCTGGCTGGGAGGCTCCACGGGTACTTTCGAGGCACACCTTCTTGAAGTAGGCATGACTTCGCTCGACCACCTCTCGGGTGAAGTCCTCAATTGTAGGCCCTTCTTGGGCATCCCAATTTATAGGTGGGAGGGTCATTGTTTCGATCCCCCTTTGCCTTATATTGGGGATCGATTATGGGGCCGGTGTCTGAGAAGTCCTCCAGGAACCTCTGGAGCTTCAATCTTTCCATCATGCCTACCATCATCCTAATGTAGTGCCAGCTTCGCACCTCCATGTCATCTTGGAAATCTTCCCAAAAATCCTCCATGCGGTAGTGATGAGGCTCTGAAGCCCAAGGAAGTGTCACTGTAATCTTTCCGTGTAGATCAAAAAATTTCTGTGCCAAGTAGAATTCTTCCAAGTTGTAGCTTTTTAGCTCGTTATCCGCCTCTTTTATGGCGGCTAGGCTACATGAGTAGTTCCCGTAGGTGATTAAGAATGGAATATTGGTTACCTTCTTTAAGGCAAAGAGTGCATGCAACTCCATTATTTTCCTGCAGTATTCCAAGAGAACGATCTTGTCCCCACAGTGTTTGGGCAACAAGTAGGGCTTCTCGGAGAAGTCGGTGACCCTAATATAAGTATGTTGTTAAAATTGGATGTAGTAATGTCCATAACTCTCAACCAAATTCATCACCTCTGTGGATAGGTGGTATCCTGCATCCTGAGTGGGTGTGAGCAGGTGATAGTAAACGAATGCATCATTTACTCAGCAAAAACTTGGGAAGCTGGCCTCCCATTGAATCTGCGAGAAATGGTCCCATGGTGCCTTTTGTCTCGGGCCAATCCTAAGCACGCCGTCTATAAGTAGCCCATGGGTGTGGGGCCTCTACTATGCTAGGGCCCAGAAAACATAAAAAATCATGTAAAATTTCTTCTTCCTAGCTAGTTGAAGGAACTGGGAGTCGACGTGGTTCAAAATTATAGCTGCCCAGTCGAAGTATCCTCCCTTGGTGGAGATGCCGAGGAGGAAGTAATACATCCATTTGTCAAATTCTTGGGCAGAGGGTTGCCCAAAGACCCAGGCCAATGCTATCATTCCCATCTGAATGCTCTCTTTGAACTCAGACCTGGGAATTTCTATCTTCATCCTCTTAGGGTCCCTCTTCGGGACCTTGAGCTAGTGAACATTCATGTATATCCGGGCGACCTCCTCCAACTGTGCGAATTGGGCCAAGGCATCCATCCTTGTAACCACAGAAGCCTTGTCAAATTGAGGGATCCCCAGACCTACCTAGAATGTGTCAGGGTCGAGGGATACCAAAGGAGTAGGGTACCCGGTGGGTTCTGTGGCCGCAAGCATAAAAGCCTAAACAGAAGAGTTGTAATTGGCGGCCATTGTCAGAATAAGCTCCAGAAATTATATAGAGCACAGGAAATAAGCCACCTTAAGGATCCTGAAGTCCATGATATTGATGGCCAGCTGATCTCCAGCCTATCGCTGGATGTACATCATTTTTACTAAGGCCTGCATTTCTGGCCATGTCCCGATGCTGGTGTCGGTAATGAGTTTAACTTTGGACTCAATCTTTGAGCCCATGATAACATTGTCCTGCATGAACTTCATGGTCAGGGGCAACTTATCTAGGGCCCTTTCCATTTTGGATTTAACCGCCGCCCTAGTAGCCGTCGCGGAAGGTAGCTCTAGACTTCTAGGTGGAGATGATGCAGATGCTTCAGACATGTTTGGGAAGCGTACTCCAGAAATTTGCAAGGCAAATTGATTGTTAGAATGTATTAATAAATAAATACTCTGGGGTCTGGGAACTCTTACCATCTTGATGCCTGCTTTTCCTGAAAAGTTATTTTCACTCAAAGAAAACCCAAAAATCACACGCATTACATGAACTTAAGATTTGATTAAACATCTAGGTCTAGGAATTTCATCACGTTTGGTAAAGACATGGGATGGGTGATGGTAGGAGACCCAGAGCCTGGAGAAGTAGCCGTTGGTGAGGATGTGCAAAAAGGAAAACCATCAAGCCCATGTGGGTGCCATGTGCATAAGTAATAAATAGGAGTTATGGCGATAATGACAGACCTAACTGTCTGAACATGGAAACAATGAAGGCCACTTAGATGGATTTAAATGCATACATGGGACAGTTGGCCTGGCTAGTTTTACAAAGGAGAGAGAAAATTGTCTATTTTAAACCGGCTGAGAGTCAAGTTTCAAACAGGTGGTATTCTGCTCTGAAATGAACTTATGGGCGAAAAACCATTGACACAAGCAACTCGACCATCTTGCTAAGCTTCCCAGAAGGATATACATAAGATACACATAAAGAGCTGAGGGATATATACATAGGGAATGGAAGGATATACAACTAATATACACTAGAATTTACACATATACACTGCAAAATGACATCCATAGGAAACCAAGAAAAGTATGAAATATATACAGCTTTCTACATTATCTACAAGCCAACCACACCTGCGCAGAGGGTGGACAACCCTCTGGCAGAGCTGACCCACCAACGGGCGGCAAAAACTAGAAAAAAAAGGAAAACAGGAAAACAAAAAGAATCGAAAGACAAAAACAAAAAAAATGGAGAGGGAACACACTAGACAAATGAAAAATCGGCGGGAAAAGAGACACCAACCTGATAATGTTGAAAGGAGAAGGAAAGAAGTCACCATGGAAGCTCTACAACAGCTATAGCTACCAAATGATCACAACCTGCCACTATGAAGCACTCACAATCGCTTGAAAATTATGGAAGTGTTTAGCACTGATTGTCATTAATTCTCTACAAATCGCTCTATAATCTCTCTAAAATTTCTCTGAGTGCTTGAGTGTTTTAAATGCGGTAAAGGTGAAAATGACAGATAACTTCTATTTATACCCACGGTAAAAAAAAAGGTGATCCACCTTCTTCTAGTAATCTCTGGACAAGAAAACCTCTGGGACCTAGGCCCGGGGATTCCCCACGATGATCACCTTAAGAATATCATGGTGAAGAATCCCAGAGTCTGGAGTCTGGCTCCTGACAAAGAACAACCTCTAGGATCGGGGTCCCAGAGATGAAAAACTGACCAAACAAAATGCGACAACGGGGAAGAGAACACCAGAGAAAGAAAACAAAAGAAGAAAGACAAGGCAAGAGCCGCAAGAAAAAACAATAACAAAAAGAAGGGGGGACCCTACATTTTGCACACAAAATGTAAGGATGGGGATGCAGGGCATAACAAATGGAAACTATCTAGAACAAATGCCTCAGCACATTTGAGAACTATAGAATCTCTGGTTAGCAAAACTGGAAAAAGCCATTTCCCGAAGTATCTAACAGGCAAAAAGCAACATATCTGACAGAATCTAACCACACAAGATCCAGTCTGTATCCCTTCATCAGTGGTGTCGTGTGTGCTTTGGAAGGAGATCAAGACGATGACCTCTGGTAGGAGTATAGAAGAGGCACTAATTACATTGAACCAGTCATCAATTTGCTCGTTTCTCTTGGAGACTGAAGTTTCATCCTGCTTTCCCCTTTTCTTATTATTTTGTTTGTTTCTAGGTGGGACAGTGGTACTTCTTTCACCATTAAACTTAAGCTTAGCTAATTTCAATGGTGGTATTTCATTCACCTGTCCACCTATACTTAGATGTTGGAAGAAGGGATAAAACTCTAAACCTAAAAAGAATTCCTTAAAGTTTCAGACCTAGGTCAACCAACCAGTACAACCAATCTACCCTCAGCGTGTCTAATTACTTATTCCTTATATTACTTGTGTTTACTGATTTCTAGACCCTCAGAGACAACACCTAATGGAGATTGCTCAAAATGTGCCACAACCTATGAAACAACCCCGGAGCTAGGGTCGAATCCACTATGTTAAAGATAGATTCTAAAGTTCACCATGCCAAAGACATCGTACCAAAGACCAGAGTTTATGCAAAGCATTCCAACTCTTACAAGACAGAACAAAACGCCGAGACCCCAGAAGAAAACTAGAAATGAAAAAAAAAAACATCAAAAGAGGTCTGCCCCCGGAGGGCAGCCGACAAGGCTATTTACAAGACCCAGTACCTCGTAGCGAGCCACCCGGAAGAAATATTTACAAGCGGAAGGCTTTACATAAAATACAATTTTGGACAACTTACCCTATTCGAAGTAGTGTTTGAGAAATTGTCCATTAACGAGAAATGAGATAGGTTCACCAGTTAGGGTGTTAAGGTGGTAAGTATTTGCCCCATAGATTTTTGAGATTAGGTACGGTCTGAGCCAGAGCTGCTGGAACTTGGTATGCTTTCTTTTCTTCTCCCGGGCCTTGTCCCACAACAGGACTAAATCCACAATCTGAAAAGCCTTGTATTGGGCTCTTCGGTCAAACCATCATTTTACCACTGCTTGATGATGCGCGAAATGTTCAAGGGCTGCATCACACTATTCTTTCATTCACACCAGATTTAAGAGCCGAACCTCCACGATGTCATCCCTATTGCAGAATTCTTGAATAAACTGTAAAACTGGGATCTGTAAGTTAACCGAAAATATATGGTTCTGACCATAAACTAGATGGAATGGGGATGTTCCCAAGGTAGCCTTGACATAAATGCGATCTACCTGGAGGGTGAATTTCAACTTTTGATGCCAATCCCAGGGATTCTATTCTAGCAGGTGTTTGATCACTTCAAATAGATTTTTATTCGTTGATTCAGCAACACTGTTCCTCTGGGGATAATAGTTGCTGGAAAACTTCAAAGTGATCCTCCAGTTGTAGGTCCATTCGAGCAACTACGCTGAAGAAAATGTCAGACCATTGTCACATACCAAAGAAAAGGGCATTCCAAACCTTGTGACGATGTTTTCTTCCAGGAATTTGATAACTACGTTTTCCGTGTTATTCTTGCACGGTATAGCCTTTGACCACCGAGTGCAGTAATCAGTAGCAGTGAGAATGTATTAGTGGTTGGTAGACGAGTTGGGGTTGATTTTCCTGATGAAATCAAAAGCCAATTGGGTGAAGGGCCTAGCCTCGAAGACTAGTTGTAAAGGCATAGTCAGGTTATGCTCACGATGCACTGCGGTTTGGCAAGTGTGGCATTTTCTAACATGAGTATAAATATCTTTGATTATATAGGGCCAATAGTATCCAGCCTGAAGGATCTGATGGGTACTGGTGTTGGCTGAGCCATGCCCAGTTCCAAAATACCTATGAAATTCATCAATCACCTTTACAGCTTGGTCTCTGTCGATGCACCGGAGGTATACTCCTTCATAGTTTCTGTGGTAGAACACGAAGTTTTTGATCATGAAGTGGGCACTTTTCATCTGCAGGGCGTGGTGTTTATTGGGAGGTCATCCCTCAGGGCATTTGTTATTTAGTATAAAATATACCAAATCGGTATACCATGGGTCTCAGGTGATAGACTCCACTATGTAAGCTTGACATTCTATGTGGGGAGTCTCTTCTACCATCGCTCAGCTTAGTCCCTGTGATGCAGAGTGCAACAGTGGAAGGTTTGTCTTCTAAGTCCTTTGGGATCCAACTCCTCAAATTGCTAAGGTTTTCAATCAGACTTCAAGGACTACTTTACCACCTTTCTCTGATGGTAATACACCTCTAACAAGCCTTAAGACCAATCACTAGGTCCTAAAACACACTTCTTTCAACTTTTCACCAAGTTTCCTAGTCACTTCCCAAAACCGGGCTACAAGGCCAAATTTGACAAAATTGGGATTTTATACACAACCCCACACCCAACACAAGATAAATTGAGGTAGTATGAAGGTGTTTAACAATCCAAACACTGTCCCACAAGACCAGCCTCTAATCTACTCCAGCACTCCAAGAATCCTCCAAGGTACACAGACCTAATAGGGTCCTAATAGGCTTGGTTTTCAAAGCAAGATCAATGAAATGGGTGCATAAATGAAAATTCAGGCTTTGGATCTGTCCAATGTGGTCTGAGAACACCTAATCCACCTTTGGATTTTTCACTTTGTGCATATCTAATTCTGGATACTCAATTTCCTATAATTCTGGGCCAAATACATCTAAATATTTGA
>MU223366.1:3584619-3608229 GCA_018584345.1 Thuja plicata | reverse complement strand
TTGATTTTGGCTATTAGATTTTAATTAATAGTTGTTTGGTATAGTGAAATTGTTATTAAATTTTAATCATGTCAAATGATAAATGTTTCATGTATGTTTGTTTAAAAAGGGAGTAGAATATTAATTAAACTAGGTTTTGAGCTAGTAGTTAATGTTGAAAGAAAATTGGAACTAGATTTGAATGGATTAATTTGTAATCTAGGTTAAGAGTTAAGTAAGCATTAGGTCAATCTAATTCAACAAATGTTCATAACAAATAACTATCATCATGATACTAAACGTAGTTAAACATGGAATCAGAGTTAGACCAACCTGAGTTAAGTGTTCATATAACCTGTGGACCAAGTTGATGCTCCAATTCTGCACCTGGTTGTGGCATGACCCTAATTTAGTCTCGATATATATCTTGTAACTCAAAGGTTAACTCTAACATGCTATTACCTTTCCAACTCAACCATTTTTAGTTGTACGTACGTATATATTTTAAGAAAAAAAATTGTGTGTGTGTGTTGCACTAGTTTTGGGCATGACAGCATAGGTCAAGAATAACTTAATGGCTTCTAGCCTGCTCACAGGGGCAAATGTGTCATTATAATATATTCCTTCCTTCTATGCATATCCTTTACACACCAGTCTTTTTTTATTTTTGACCACTATACCATCTTCATTCATCTTATTCCTAAATACCCACTTTGTTCCAATCACATTTTTGTCACTAGGTCTAGGGACCAATTCCCATGTATCATTTTTATTATTTGATCTAATTCTTCTTCCATTGCTTTCTACCAATAAGAATCCTTGCAAGCATCTTCAACACTTAAAGGTTCAATCTATGAAAGTAAACATACCTCTTCATCCACTGTTAAACTTTTTGCTTTAGATCTAGTCAAGACACTACTGCTCTAATCTACAATGATATCATCTTTTGAATGGTATCTAGATGTGAATTTTGGAAATTTTGGTGTTACATCCTCATCTGTAATCTATGATACTTCTTTCCTTGATTCAAGTTCATTACATGATACATCAATGCAATCAAATATTTCTTCAATAACAATGTCTTTACTGCTAGGCCTCAGTTCATCCTCAATCATAGGTGCATATTCATAGTACCTGTCTTGAATCATGAACTTCTCATTAATTTTTACATGTGTACTTTCAATTATCTTCTTTAATCTCAAATTAAAACTTATGTATGATTTTCTTTTAGTAGAGTAACCAAGGAAAATACCTTCATCACTTATAGCATCATACTTACCAACACCATCATCTCTCTTGATGTAGTACTTTCTGCTAAAGATTCTAAAGTATTTTACTGTAGGTACATTACCAAACCAAAGTTTATAAGGTGTCTTATCTGCGCCTAGCCTTAGTTGTGTTCTGTTGATAGTATATACTATTGTATCGACTGCATCTCTCTAATAGGTGTGCGTAACTTTTCCTTCAATCATCATAATGCACGCTATATCAAGTATGATCTTGTTCCTTCTTTCTGCAATCCCATTCTGTTGAGGGGTTCTAGGAGCACTCAACTATCTTTTGATCCCATGTTCTTTGCAGTACTCATAAAATGGGTCAGAGGTGAATTCTCCTCCTCTATGTGATCTTAGACATTTTAATTTTAATTTCAGATTCATTCTCAACCTTAGCTTTGAATATTTTGAATTTCTCAAAGGCTTCAAACTTCTCCTTTAAGAACGCAACCCGCATCATCCTTGAAAAATCATCAACAAAAAAAAAGAAATACCATTCTTCGTAGTATGATCTTGTTTGAGTAGGACCACATAAATCTGTATGCATTAGGTCTAATTTTTTTTAGTTGAGTTCTTCTTGCTTTTGAAAGAGCTCCGTACATGCTTTCCCATAACACATTCCCTACACATTGTGTCAACTAGTTTTTCAATACTTGGAAGGTCTCTAACTGCCTTGACATTACTTATCTTTAATATATTGTCAAAATTGATATAACAGAGTCTCTTGTGCCATAAACAACTATCATCCACTTTTGCAACAAAATAACTTACATCTGAATTGAGCTGAAAAACATTACCTTTTTTTTTTTAGCCTGATTCAATCATGTCTCCTTCTTTGTTGTTAATAATGCATTTTTTGTCTTTGAATTCCAAATGATAACCTTTGTCAAGTAGTTGTCCAACACTTAATAAGTTGTGATGTAATCCATCAACATAAGGAATATCATTTGTCTTGTTCTTTCCATCTAGGGTGATAGATCCTCTGCCTATGATAGGTTTAGGAGTATTATCTCCAAATCTAACCATACCACCTTTATACTTGTCCAGATGATTAAATTTGTCTTTATCACCTGTCATGTGGTGAGAGCATCTAGTGTCAATGATCCAATCAGTTCTGATGTCTGGTTTGGAAATTAGGGCTAACTCTTGTGCTTCTTTTTCATCTTCAATGTCCATTTCCTCAAGCAATTTTTCTATGTCTTTAAGGGAAACAAATCCAATTTCATCCTCTCCTGAATCTTCAACTATTACACCTTCTTTAGCATGGTAGCATTCCTTTTTGTATTTAGGTTTGTAATCAGATCTAAACTTCTTGATTCTTGAGGGACACTTGGATGCAAAGTGACCAATCTTGTTGCATGAAAAAATTTTGAATGGAATTTGTCCTTCATACTATCCTTTGCCTTTATTTTCTCTTTTAGCAATCATGGAAATAATTTCTTATAGTTCTTCATCAAATTCTTCTTTCTCATTAGAAATGTGTAAGTTTTTCTTGCCATGTATTGATGCTTTGAAGGTTGTTTCACTTTTGGGTTCAGTTTTTAATCTTGATAACTCAAATGCAGAGATTTTACTGATCAAATTATCTCTCTTGATGTCCTTTGAAAATTGCATGGTTTCATCTAGAATATTGATCTTTCTCTCATAGTCTCTTGTCAATGTAGTCATCATCTTGTCCATTATGTCTTCTTCTGAAATTTCTCCAACATTGTTTCTGATTCCAGAAACTGCTTCATTTATCCTCTGATTGTAGGCTTTGATGTTCTCTTCAGGTAAAATCTCAAGATTGTTGTATTTCTTTTTCCATGTCTTCCTACATGCATTCTTTTCTTGGATATCTCCTTCAAACATGTCTTAAAAATACTTCCATATTGTGTATGCCATGTCTACTTTTTTGATCTCAGAGAATTCACTATCAGATAGTGCACTTATAAGGGCTTCTTTGGAAATTACATTAGCTGTGAATGAAACCTTTTGTTTACTAGTAGCATCATCTTTTGCAAGGTCTTTTAGAGATGGAATAGCAACTTCTTGTGTGGCTATCTCAAAGAACTCAAAACCAACACACTGTAGATGTGTTATCATTTTGTTCTTCCAATCCAGATAATTCTCTCCGTCAAACTTAGGACTCTCTTTTCTGAAGTATGCCATCTGATCTACCTTAAGCTGTTAGGATTTTCTCTTCAAGGCACTTGGCTCTGATACCAATTGTTAGAATAGTCCCAAAGGATAACTGAGAGGGGGGGTGAATCAGTTATTAGCTAATTTAATTTTTTTCTCTTATTAATTCCAGAATACCATAAAGTAAATGCACATTCAGATAACACAATAGAGAACACCACAATTTGGTTACGGGGAAACCAAATGGTAAAAACCCTGATGAGAATTAGCACCCATAATGAACTATACTTCTTTATAATAATCCCTATTAGAAGATCTTGCAACCATGTTAGGAGTTGTTCTTTAGAATGAAATAAGTATAGTGACTTTGTTAAGGGTCTGACCCTGTTAGGAGTCTTTTACAAATAACCCTGTTAAGGGTGAGGACTCACTGTCCAAAAGCTCACTACTTCAATGGTGAAGGCTACAACCTTTTGTAGAATGGATATGCACTATATCTAATGATGAACTATAGAGTAGACCTGCTATCTTGATCAATTCCAATGTAATGTAATCTTCCACTGCTTCCTCACATAGATCCTTGATGAATGAAACTTAACTGATATTTTTCTCTGTACCTTTTCTATCTCTTTTCTTGTCATTCACACTTAGCGTTCATAAATGAACTACTATAAGTATCTTCCTCAAAGTATAAGTTCATGATGGCTGGGGGAAACACTTCACCAACTTCCTTGTTGGCTTAAATAAGCACGTAATCAAGATTAAGATCACGCAACATGAACTGAACAGACATGACACTTCACTGAGTCGGCTCCACCAAATTTTCTCAAATGACATGATCCAGATGAGGGTGCCAGCAAGAAGTTGAGTCCACTTTTTGGGCAAAAAGTAGAAGTGTTTTCCCTGATTTTCAAGTTGTCTATCAATTGATGTCAAAATTTGAGGCACTTAGAGATTGAATATCAAAAGAATCCACTAATAGAAAATGTAGTGCTCAGAGTCTATTTTTCAAATATGTAATTTATTTAAATACCCACATAGTAGAAAATATATTTAGTAGGCATGTTTAAAAATCTCTTTTTCAAAATGTATGTTTCAGGACCATACCCCGCATGTGTACGGCCACCCTATTTTGAAGTAAATAAATGAATTTTTCTAAATCCTTTTGAGGGAAGGTACATAACACATCAAAGATTGGTCAGAATATTTTTTATTTTTTTTAAATTGAATATATTTTTTTTTATTAATTTTTAATTGACTATAAAGTAAATTTTCAAAACCTCTCGTGTACGACCACCATAATTTGATGAAAATTTCACTTTTTTAAGAATTTTTTTTTTTTATTTGAATAGAATTCTATGTAGATTGGTCACATATAATTAATTTTTTCAAAAACCTAAAATTAAAAAAGTTATTAAAGTTTTAGTGAACCTTACTATTTTAAGTTTAGGTACCACTTTTGATTAATAAATATTGTAAAAATAGTAAAATTTATCATATCACTATAAAATTTATATTTTTGAAATCTAGACAGTAAGATCTCTAATGGGTTTTAATTTCATCAAAAAATTCGATTAGGAAGACCTTCAATAAATTACGGCAAGACAGAAATCTGGTGTTCAAATGCCTTAGCCGTTATTTTGGAGGTCCAAGCATAGGCTTGGTCTCACCAAACCTGTCCCAAACCGAAATCCAATGCAAATGGTGGTTTGGTAAATTCAAATTTTAAAAAATGGGCACACATTTAAAAACGTATACCCGTTTCTTAAATGTCATAAATCGGCATAAAAAAATGATTTCTTTTTTTTTTTTTTTTCTTAAAAAAAATTTAAAAACAGGCACCCGTTTTGAAAAAGAATGGGTACCCATTTTGAAAA
Organism: Thuja plicata; assembly: GCA_018584345.1. Classification (NCBI taxonomy): domain Eukaryota; kingdom Viridiplantae; phylum Streptophyta; class Pinopsida; order Cupressales; family Cupressaceae; genus Thuja; species Thuja plicata. The sequence continues at coordinate 3,602,978 of MU223366.1, read as the reverse complement.
ACCGGCACCCGTTTTGAAAAACAATGGGTACCCATTTTTTGAATTTTGGATCGGGTGTCCGAGCCTAAGACGGGTGCCCATTTCTAGCAGTAGTTTTCAAGCCCACAAGACTTCCGCAGAATTGACACTCAACTTCTTGCACTTACCCATGAAACATGACAAGCGCTCTTAACAAAACATGGTTAAATCATAACTAATAATGAATATAAACATGTGTATCCTGAAGATAGGAAAAATGAAAGAACCAATGCTAATACCTTGGCTCTATATAGATAAACTCCAGAAACTATAAATGCCACTAACATAATTACACAACTCAACTAAAACTTCATATCTGAGTCTGCGTTTATGAACAAAGCATCCAAAGCATGTCTAAAACATGAATATAACCACACAAGTATTAATAGCATTATTCTGATAAGTACATACAGAACACTGTTGTATATTATATGTTGTCATCAATGACAAACATATAATCAACTAGCTGCCAGAAGTAAATCTCCAACACAAACTGCTCAAATATTGCATGGATCAAACCGTTACTGGAAGGTATGCATATGAAAATTCTTGAACCAGTAATTATCTATTGTGATAATACAAGTGCAATACAAATTTCCAAGAATCCAGTCATGCATACTAAAACAAAGCATATTTCCATCAAGTATCATTATTTGAGAGAAGAAGTTAAATAAAAGGAGGTGATACTTGAGTATGTACAATCTAAGGAACAATTAGCTTATATATTCACCAAGCCATTGCCCAAGGATGCATTTGAGTACTTGAGAAAGAAACTAGGGGTCAGACCCTTGTCTACTGGTCAGTAACTGACTAGAAGGTTGCATCAGCCTAGATATTTATCAGAATACCATTCATGTTGATGCAAGCAGAGAAATGGACTTCAAAGATAAATCTATACACAACAAGGTATTTATCTACTTTGAGCACCGTAGTTATTGAATTACCGATGGATAGGGAAATTCAAGAAGTATATTATGGATAAAAATGATTTTTTTTGAATTACTGTCAAAAATATTTGTTTGGCATTGTTGTTAAAGGGAGAGATTATATCCATTATCACTTCAAGGGAAGATTATATCCATGGGAGAAGATTATACATTAAGGAGAGATTATATCCATCACATTATCCAAAGGGAGAGATGTAATTAGAAAGGGAGAGTACACACAAAGAGAAAGAGACATCAAAGTAAAGAGAATAGTGAAAGGGAGAGAGTTTGACACAGTAAGAGAACACATCACATCAAAAAAAGAAATATTCTACATCCATCCAGTAAAGGGATTGAAGACAAAGAGAAAGCTATAATAATCAAATCTAAGCCATTAGAGCTTACCGAAGTCCAGATATTTGTATCAGTTATAGTACATAAGATTGGTAGCTTGAAGAAATTCAACTGTTATATTTCAAATTGTATTAGTAACAATATAGTATGATAATGTAGTATGTTTCCATCAATGCCAAAGGGAGAGATTGAAGAACTATAACTGATTGAATGTTTGAAAATGTTAAGTTGATGATCACCGAGACATAGAAATTTTATGCAAGATATTAAATTAGTTAATGTATTGTATTGTCATTGATGTCAACTTGATATAATCTGTATGGTCATGGAAATACTGCCAAAGACTTCAAAGAACCAAAGAATCAAAGGCTATGCTTTTAGTAATGCATATAAGTGAAGTATTCACAAAGTGGCTCTATACACCGACAAAGTACACACTGACGGTCAGAGTAAAAGAGAAAGTCATAGTATTACCCGACGAGAAAATGCACAACATTACTGATGAGCAAAGTTATAGTGTTGCCTGATGATCAAAAAATAGTGTAACCCGAGGGATAGAATTACAATGTTTCCCAACGGAAGGACATCCTAAAATCAACTGAAGTCACACTGACAGAACAATCAGTTCTCACTGATGACTAACTGAATCTTTGATCAACAGAAATAGAGAGTTCAGAAATGACAAAATGCTTAGCTGTCAAGACCTAAAAATAGACTTAACAGATACTTATCATTGTTTTATTCATCTAGATAAAGCTGGAGATAAGTAAAGGATTTAAATCTTCTTTGTCCAATTGGCAAGAAGATCTCAACGAGATAAAACTAGAGTCTTCTTTAAATCTAATTGGCGAGAATTGTGGATCACGCCAAGAATCAAGAAAGCAAAGAAACGATGAATCAGGTCTATAAAGAGACAAACCCAATTCATTACAAATTGTGGGGTGAACAAGAGAAGAGAAATTAGATGTTGAAGAGATTCTAAAGGAGAAGAAAGTCTTCATTTAGACCTGATCAACAAGCTAAGAAAAGAGCTAGATTCTACAGATACTGACGAACAGTAAAGAAGCATCAAACAGTAGAAAAATGTGGAGAAAAGGAATTGAATTGATTATATTGATCAAAGAGGTAATGCACTTACAATAGATCTAAAAATCTACAATTCAAGTTGTATGTGTGAATAGATCACTTTAATGTTTTAGTTTAACCATTGAAGCATCAAGTCTCTTAACTGAGCAAGACTTAAAAGTCTTTATTAATTGAGATACATCCCAAGGAGTATCAAAAATTTTGATCATAGAAAGTAGAAATGGATATGCCGGATACTTATTGACAGTCCAGGTGAGTGTTTGATCAAGTATTGTAGCATTAGATGCCAGATACTAGGTGACAAACTATCTTTTAAATCCTCTAACAAGGTCACACCTAACAATGTGTTTGTAACCTTTAATAGGGTTGGCTCTTAACTGAGCTCACTTCAGAAGAGTGAAAATTTGGGGTACCGATCCCCGTGGTTTTTCCCTTAACAAGATTTCCACGTTAAAAATCCATGTGTTATGTGTTTATGTTTCATTACTTGATTGTTTTACATTTCACATATGCTATTCTAGATTGATCAGTATACTCTAGTTATTTACTATGTTTTAGTAATTAGAAGATTGGTTATTGGTAAACATATAGAAGAAGGTTTTACAGAGTATTCTAACAAGTAGTAATTAGTTATATGTATTTCAAGGCATTCATCTTACAGGACTAAAGATAACTAGAGGTATAGTTTCTGGTACTAAGTTTGAAGCGTTGATTTAAGGATTAATTTTTGAGGCCACTGATTCAACCCCCCCCCCCCCTCAGTTATTACTAACACTTAAGGGATGGTAGGACCCATTCATAAGTAAGTTAAGGGGTCATAAGAGCTCCTATGATACCTTTTGGTTCCTTATTCTTCCTAGGGGTCTTAAGGGTTGAGAGGACCCATTCATAGGTACCAAGGGGTCATAATGGATCATACAACCCTTTAAGACCCATTAAGATACATAATAGGGCCTAAGGGGTCTAAATTGATCCTAAGTGATCATAAATAGGTCGTATAAACCCTTGGGTTTTGTAATAGGTTGTGGGACTAACTAATTAATGGGTCTTAATGGGTATTGTAAGAAACATGTAGTCCTTAATGGGTCTTATCACCCCTTAGGGTATGTAATAGGTCATAAAGACTTTTAATGTGTCTAAAGGAGTCTTAAGGGGTGGTAGGACCCATTCATAAGTACTAAGGGGTCATAATAGGAGCTAAGGGGTATGAATTGATCCATAGGGGTCATAATAGCTCCTATTATACCTTTGGGCTCCTTATGCTTCCTAGGGGGTCTTAAGGAGTGAGAGGACCCAATCGTCGGTACTAAGGGGTCATAATGGATCATACGACCCATTAAGACCCATTAAGATACATAATAGGGCCTAAGGGGTCCAAATTGATCCTAAGTGGTCATAAATAGGTTGTAGAAACCCTAAGGGTTTGTAATAGGTTGTGGGGCTGACTAATTAATGTTAAGGGGTTAGAAATAAACTTGTAGCTCTTAATGGGTCTTATGACCCCTTATGGTACGCATTAGGTCCTAAGAGATTTTAATGCGGCCAAAGTGGTCTTAAGGGGTGGTAGGACCCACTCATAAGTACTAAAGGGTTATAATAGATCATGCGACCACTTAAGACCCATTACTATACATACTAGGGATAGAGTCTAGAGTCTTTAGGATGTAAATATTTTGTCTTAAGATCTAGTGGAACTAATTTAATGCATATTACCTATTGTTTCTATAAAACATCTTAACTAGGGTTTCTATTATGTGTTAAAATTTTAAGGTTACAATTACAAGTTATGTGTTTCAAGTATGTGGTGTGGGTTTCTCATTTGTTTTAATTTTCTAATGTACATGTGTGGTTTATACATTTTCAGAAAAAAATATAATCAAAATTACATCTATATATACCAAATACAATAAAAAAATTAAATACATTTATTAACCTGATTTTAACATTTATGTACAATAATTTACTAAATAAATTTGACATGCATTTTTCATAATAAAAATTACAATAAATATTATTAAAAAAATAATAAAAACAATATTTAAACTGAATATGTTAAAAAAATACCTACTTGAAGGTGTTGTAGACGGAAAGCGAAGAGGGGCATTCTCTGAAGGAAAAAAATAACAAATTTTATTAGAAAAATAGTTTAAAATAGTAAATAATACTAAAAAATATTTTAAAAATGATGATAAAAGTAAAAAAAGGTTGAAAACGTCACCACCTAAAGTGTTTTGGCCTAAAATAGAATGAAGTAGAGTTCTAGAGTGGGATCACACTCAGTGAAAATGACAATAATACTTCCAAAAAAACTTATAGTTTTGGAGACAGGGTCACATTTGAAACGTCACCCACTTCTGAAATGGCGTAGCATTGCAAACGTCACCCCATTTTTAGCAGGACCTCATTTAGCCTCGGGACCCCGTGTCTTACCAGGTGATGATTTGAATTAAGGCTCAGGGTCCCAAAGCGGAATATTACCCTAGTTTTTGGAAAATGTCACCCCGTTTCCTGAAGCACAATTTCAAAAAAATAACAGAGTTAAAAAATTCCACCTTAAGTGGACTGATCTTTTTACTTCAACCCACTAGTCAACTAATGAAAAAGGATATGTTAAATGTTCTTTCAAATTATGTGATTCTAGTCAACCAATCTCGAATATGTGAAAAGGAGAGTGATCTAGACCTATAAAATTGTGTTATGCTAGTGAACTCTCTATAACATGCTTAAAGTGAACAAGATATATACAATAAAGAGGCTATGTATGCCCCCCCTTAAGATGGAAAAATAAGTACTATTTTGACATCTTAAAGAAAATAATCACTAAGAAAATATCCACAAGAAACACCAAGTCCAAACCAAAGAGGTCACAACTCCTATGAGGTCATGGATAGGATGACTGCAAAGAGATACCATTCAAGAGGTTTAAAAGAGATCCTTGTGAATGATGCCACATTGTTTGGTCTCCAAGACAAGCTATTTTTCTACCTAGGAAACCCAACGACAAATAATGAAGAAAAGGTAGCAAGGATGTATATCCCCAATGCCAACCAATATTTCTATGTAAGATTAGAAATCACATAATAGACAAATACCCCTTATCCAAGGGAAAAGTGGATCCTATGGCAGAGATTGATGTAATACCCTTTCCCTCCAAGTGTGGAGATAAGGATAAAGAGGACCTATTATGATACTAGAAAAGTATGATCACACCATGCATGAAAATGATCCCCAAAGGAATACACTAAAAATGTTACATAGTGTGGAGTAACATAATAGGAACTTAGATGTTATTTAAACAAATTAGGATTGAAAAATACCTCATCGTGAGAAGATATGTGGATAAATCCTTTATCTATGAGTTGTTGACTTTTTTAAGGTAATGCTTGACATTCATGAGTAGAGTGGTCATGGTATCGGTGATAGATGCAAGAAGGAAGATTTATAAGATTTTTCCTATACTTATTTTCTTTTTTAGGCCTAGTAAGCACCTTGACACAAAGAAGATTAGGAAAAAGAATTTCTTTCTTAAAGGTATATATAGGAGAAGTGTTGGGTGATGAAGGAAAGGATGCTTCAATAGGTTTCTTTTTACTCACCACACTTTTTTGCACACATTGTGAACCATCTTTGGGTTTGTGATTCACGAGAGTGTTAACATTGAGAATAACTTTCTACAACTACTTGTAAGGATTAAATCCTAATCCATAAGAATTTTCATGCCCCTCATTTCGTAAAGGTACTTGAATTCCTTGACAATGTTTTCCACAAACGTTCCTATTGAATCCTTGTTTAATTAATAAATTATAACCAAGGCCATAGAAAGAAGCCATATTAGAAAGTGTTAATGGAGCCTCGAAGGTCACTATGTCATCATAGTTAGGTTTGATAGTTTCTAAAGATTCATTAGGAGTGGAATCAGTAACAAAATTATTACTAATCTCTTCAGAAAGATGTTTTTTTTTGTGATGGATTCTTTGTTAGGCTTATATTGTTTAAGTTCCAATATTGAGACTTTTTATTCTCCAATATAAGTTGGCTTAAAATCTAAGCACCAAAAATCATCATCCAAAATGACACTAGTAGAAGGAGGATAATCCTTATGGTCTTAATCTTTTTCTTTTTCAATAGATGTAGGTTTATGGTGTAGGAGCACATTATCCAGGATTTCCAAGGTCATGAAATAATCAATTTGGTTGTATAAGGTCATTTGAATAGATTTGGAGTCACATTAAGTATATTGAAAAAATCATGTAATCGACTAATTGATTTCCTTAAAAGTTGTTAAAATGCAACATTGTAAAATTTCTAAAAAGATGTAATACGAAGATGAAGGGTCCCCACCAATCAATTTTTTCCCTTCCCAAGGTTTCTCAAAAAATTGTGAGAAAAAATCATCGCTCGTACATGTCCCCATATGTAATTTGTGAGATACAATTCAAGAGGTTTAAAAGAGATCCTTGTGAATGATGCCACATTGTTTGGTCTCCAAGATAATGGATTTGTCTACCTAGGAAACCCAATGACAAATAATGAAGAAAAGGTAGCAAGGATGTATATCCCCAATGCCAACCAATATTTCTATGTAAGATTAGAAATCACATAATAGACAAATACCCCTTATCCAAGGGAAAAGTGGATCCTACGGGAGAGATTTATGTAATAGCCTTTCCCTCAAAGTGTGGAGATAAGGATAAAGAGGACCTATTATGATACTAGAAAAGTATGATCACACCATGCATGACAATGATCCCCAAAGGAATACACTAAAAATGTTACATAGTGTGGAGTAACATAACAGGAACTTAGATGTTATTTAAATAAATTAGGATTGAAAAATACCTCATCGTGAGAAGATATGTGAATAATTCCTTTATCTATGAGTTGTTGACTTTTTTAAGGTAAGGCTTGACATTCATGAGTATAGCAGTCATGGTATCGGTGATAGATGCAAGAAGGAAGATTTATAAGATTTTTCCTACACTTATTTTCTTGTTTAGGCCTAGTAAGCACCTTGACACAAAGAAGATTAGGAAAAAACATTTCTTGCTTAAAGGTATATATAGGAGAAGTGTTGGGTGATGAAGGAAAGGATGCTTCAATAGGTTTCTTTTTACTCACCACACTTTTTTGCACACATTGTGAACCATCTTTGGGTTTGTGATTCATGAGAGTGTTAACATTGAGAATAACTTTCTACGGCTATTTGTAAGGATTAAATCCTAATCCATAAGAATTTTCATGCCCATCATTTCATAAAGGTACTTGATTTCCTTGTCCATGCTTTCCACAAATGTTCCTATTGAATCCTTGTTTAATTAATAAATTATAACCAAGGCCATAGCAAGAAGCCATATTAGAAAGTGTTAAAGGAGCCTCGAAGGTCACTATGTCATCATAGTCAGGTTTGATAGTTTCTAAAGATTTGTTAGGAGTGGAATCAGTAACAAAATTATTACTAATCTCTTCAGAAAGATGTTTTTTTGTGATGGATTCTTTGTTAGGCTTATATTGTTTAAGTTCCAATATTGAGACTTTTTATTCTCCAATATAAGTTGGCTTAAAATCTAAGCATCACAAAACATCATCCAAAATGACACTAGTAGAAGGAGGATAATCCTTATGGTCTTAATCTTTTTCTTCTTCAATAGATGTAGGTTTATGGTGTAGGAGCACATTATCCAGGATTTCCAAGGTCATGAAATAATCAATTTGGTTGTAGAAGGTCATTTGAATAGATTTGGAGCCACATTAAGTATATTGAAAAAATCATGTAATCAATTAATTGATTTCCTTAAAAGTTGTTAAAATGCAACATTGTAAAATTTGCTCAAAAGATGTAATAGGAAGATGGAGGGTCCCGACCAATCAATTTCTTCCCTTCCCAAGGTTTCTCAAAAATTTGTGAGAAAAAATCATCGCTTGTACATGTCCCCATATGTAATTTGTGAGATACCATTCAAGAGGTTTAAAAGAGATCCTTGTGAATGATGCCACATTGTTTGGTCTCCAAGATAAGGGATTTGTCTACCTAGGAAACCCAATGACAAATAATGAAGAAAAGGTAGCAAGGATGTATATCCCCAATGTCAACCAATATTTCTATGTAAGATTAGAAATCACATAATAGACAAATACCCCTTATCCAAGGGAAAAGTGGATCCTATAGGAGAGATTGATGTAATACCCTTTCCCTCCAAGTGTGGAGATAAGGATAAAGAGGACCTATTATGATACTAGCAAAGTATGATCACACCATGCATGACAATGATCCCCAAAGGAATACACTAAAAATGTTACATAGTGTGGAGTAACATAACAGGAACTTAGATGTTATTTAAATAAATTAGGATTGAAAAATACCTCATCATGAGAAGATATGTGAATAATTCCTTTATCTATGAGTTGTTGACTTTTTAAAGGTGAGGCTTGACATTCATGAGTAGAGTGGTCATGGTATCGGTGATAGATGCAAGAAGGAAGATTTACAAGATTTTTCCTACACTTATTTTCTTGTTTAGGCCTAGTAAGCACCTTGACACAAAGAAGATTAGGAAAAATCATTTCTTGGTTAAAGGTATATATAGGAGAAGTGTTGGGTGATGAAGGAAAGGATGCTTCAATAGGTTTCTTTTTACTCACCACACCTTTTTGGACACATTGTGAACCATCTTTGGGTTTGTGATTCACGAGAGTGTTAACATTGAGAATAACTTTCTATGGCTACTTGTAAGGATTAAAACCTAATCCATAAGAATTTTCATGCCCCTCATTTCGTAAAGGTACTTGAATTCCTTATCCATGTTTTCCACAAATGTTCCTATTTAATCCTTGTTTAATTAATAAATTATAACCAAGGCCATAGCAAGAAGCCATATTAGAATGTGTTAATGGAGCCTTGAAGGTCACTATGTCATCATAGTCAGGTTTGATAGTTTCTAAAGATTTGTTAGGAGTGGAATTAGTAACAAAATTATTACTAATCTCTTCAGAAAGATGAATTTTTTGTGATGGATTCTTTGTTAGGCTTATATTGTTTAAGTTCCAATATTGAGAATTTTTATTCTCCAATATATGTTGGCTTAAAATCTAAGCATCTCAATTCATCATCCAAAATGACACTAGTAGAAGGAGGATAATCCTTATGGTCTTAATATTTTTATTCTTCAATAGATGTAGGTTTATAGTGTAGGAGCACATTATCCAGGATTTCCAAGGTCATGAAATAATCAATTTGGTTGTATAAGGTCATTTGAATAGATTTGGAGTCACATTAAGTATATTGAAAAAATCATGTAATCGATTAATTGATTTCCTTAAAAGTTGTTAAAATGCAACATTGTAAAATTTTCTCAAAAGATGTAATAGGAAGATGAGGGGTCCCCACCAATCAATTTCTTCCCTTCCCAACGTTTGTCAAAAATTTGTGAGAAAAAATCATCACTCGTACATGTCCCCATATGTCATTTTCTAATCTTTTCCCAAATTTTCTCACACGTGTTAGAAAAACCTCATTTCTTGCATGATAAACATGTCCTTCTCTACCTTTCCACATAGAATCCACTTCACCTTCTCCATAAAATATTTTTCCTTCATTATTATTAAATCTAAACAATTCATTTCTTTAAAAAACCTAGAAATCGGATCCTCCTCATTCAAATCCATCCATTGTCATTGTAGCCTTATTGTATCATTTTGAATTTATCATTCATTTTCAAGCTAGTGTTATCATAATTATATCATAGTATTTACATTTAGGATCCACCTCATCATTTAGAATCCTTTAACATCTTACCTTATCATTTTGAATCCATTAGCGATAATCCATCTAGAGTCTAATACCTTAACCCTTTATTTTCTTGAAGAAAGAGAGCATTGCACATCCAAAGTAAAAATAGAAAATCAAACGGAGTAGGGTGCCTCCATTTTAGATCAATAGAAGGTATTGTAATAATTTTCTCATAACTTTAAATTATTTACAAAAACTAGATAGAAATAACATAAAATAACATGCATAAAACAACACAATAATTAACACAGTGAACCCTTTTAGGAGAAAAAACCCCACACTCCAAAAGTCGCCCAATATACAATCCATAAATTGAGAAGAGATTACAATATACATGTAAATAAATATTATCTTAGGTGAATCACAAACTATATATATCAAGGTAATTGAATAAGTTTTAGACTCTTAGAGAGACCCTCTATCATATGCACCTCATATATACAAGATTAATACATGAAATTATCATATAATATTACAAAACCATGGGCTAATTGTTACCCATATTATCTTCAATCAAATATGCCTTATGATGTGCCACCATTAACAATGATATGTGTAACTTCTTTTTACAACTCATTTTATGTGTTCAACATGTTTTTTACATTTCCTATATTAGTCGACCAAACTTTCAGAGGGCATAATTTTCACATCAGGCATCTAATTGACAAACCATTTAAAGCATTGGAAATATCATGATGTGCTATATCATATTATAATTGGCTACACTGGTTAGCATTATTTTGAGGCCATTTCAGTTCCTTTAAAGCCCACAAAATTACATTTATGATATTTTTCTAGCAATTTCCAAAAATAGAAACTTTAATATCTTAAAAACTAGACACGATCGTAGAACAAAAAATCTTTGACTTGGTTATCTAATCTTGATTTGAACCTTCAAGAAAAGAATAGGGAAATTTTATGCTCAAATAAGTACTTAATAAAACTAGTAACCATATTTAAATGCAAGGTTGAGACACTTTTCACAACAACCCTATATGTCCTTCCTAATTTATTACCAGGTTCACATTAGTTGATGAAGTAGTGTAATCATAGACTTTTATCTTTTTTCAATTATAATGTAGGGTTGCGTCTTACTTTGGGATAGAGAAGATGATTTTTTGAATATTTAATATTGCTTCTATTACTTAGTTTAAACAAACAATCACTTTCAATTTCTAAGTAATCTTGTCAAAGGAGTTGCAAAGTAATAAACTTATTGAATACCTCTATCTCTCTTATACAAGTAAACAAACTTATGAAAAGAAGTTCTGGCCATTTATTTCACGAGTCTTAAGGAAGTAATGATATAATAGGGGATACACTATTATTTGAAGGAAAATATCTATGCAGCTAAAAGAATATAGGTTCCAACCTATATACAAGTGTGGAAAGATTCATATACATATAGAATTGTAGATGGGTAAAGATTGTTCCCTAGTGTTAAAATCCTACCATTAGAAAGAGTAGTGGGGAAGACTACAAAATATCTTTCCTATAAAACAAATATTAGCTATAGGTTTATTTTCTAGACACAGAAATCTCATAAGAATGATAATTATGGTAACAAATTATTATTATGAATAAGAATGGTTTTGTAGTTAAATATGATTTATATGCAATAGATTATTATAATAACTAAGTACACACGTAAATTTCATAGTCTATAAATTAAAGAATGTACTTACACATGCTACTTAACATAATTTATGTTTCCATGAAATTCTAATCAGTAATAACTAAAAAATATTGTGTAGCTTTTTATGACATATACTATAGAGTTCTAAATTTCTAATCTTCCTCATTAAATGATATTATGTAATATTATAAAATAACAAATTAAAAAATGATTAAAATTTAGCAATCTCATAGCATTCTAATTTTTTGAAAAGAATTAGAGATTAATCTTGTACAAATACTACCTATAGGAGAGTCACAAACAAAAATAGGCATAGAATTAAGGAAAATATAATTTAGAAAAGAATCAACGATTGATCATAACACAATAAAATGAGGTACTATTAAATAAATATAGAACATAGAAGAAGAGGAAACTATGTGGGTTTTTTTAGATATTTTGGGTACAACATTGTATCCCGTATCGATGTGTTATTACCTTTAGGACCTTTTAGTTTCCACAATTTTTCTTGTAGATGGTCCTCTATCTCTGAACAAAGGGCCATGAGGTCTTTTCTTCATCTTTATTTTTAAATTTTCTGTAACCCATAATCAAGGATGAACTTTCGTGAGCATGGGAGCCATTCTTCTTAATGTAGTGCCTAATGGTGTAATTCCTTATTTATTTCATGTTGTCTTTATCAGAGGGAGGATGAGTTTTTCAATAAATACCCTCCATCCACAACTAACTATTTGTTTGGCTTTCACTTTATTTTTTATTTTTAATACTATAATATAATATATTTATTTATTTATTTATTCTATTCTTACTTCATTCCCATAAGGTAAGGCTTGGATTTTAAGTTGATCAATTTTATTTATTTATTTGTTTATTTATTGCTAATAAAATATTCTTTAGGGTATGCATTTTTCAAGGGGGAGAAGAAAATGAGTAAATAAAATAGTTTTATTGGAGTGAGATAATCCTTGATAGATCAATGGTATTTTTTTATAACGATGAAAAAATTCTCAATCCAAGAGAATTCAAGATATTTATGGGTTTGACTAAGTTATAAGGTTCACAGTGTGTTTTGGGTATATGTTTCCCCTTCTACATTTTGTTGCATCCTCACAACATGCAAAACTATCCAATAATCTTACATAGATCATAGCAATGTTAGTGTCGGGTTAGTCCATTTAACATAGCTTACAAGTCTCGATGCAACAATGTCATAAATAAAACAAAATCATTAAATTTACAACTTCAACATAAATATAAATTATACTATTTTCCCATTAAGAAGTTAGTTCACAATATTCACCATCAAGTTTATGTATATATCAAAATGTAAATTTATCATGGTATAGATGCTAGAGTTTGGCCTTCGTCCAAATTTCATCAGGATGATAGATGAGTAAAATACTAAATATAATCCATGAGATTCTGACATACTATCACTTAAACATGAAATTTAAATCCAAGTATGAATTTTATCCTACTATTCTTCATTTTTATATCACTACTGGATCAACCAAAAGTTTGAATACTTGATCCTTGACCTCCTTATGTGAATAGGTCAAACCATCTCCATATATGTAAAAAAATTGTAATCCTCTATTGAAGTCAAAGCATATCTTCTCCCAATGAAATAAAGAATTATTTGGATTCAAATATATCCAATTTAACTCTTTTAACAACTCTTCAATGAGATTTATGATGTGATTTAGCACCTTCTCTTCTGAACATTAAGGATGGTCCCTTATATAATCTAGGAAATGGTAGTAGCAATCTCTCCATGATGCCTTTCATCCTTCATCAACATTAGACTTATGTTAATATTAAAAATGTAACAAGATTGTTTTTATGTTTAGTGGATACATAAAAATAAAATTTATCAAACCTGAAAATCTTTTGCATCATCAATTAACCGTATACATATCCATATGAGATCATAAAATCTATGTTTTTTCGATAAGATCATCACTTAAAATAGGTACTACTAATAGGATAAAATGCAATACTATTGGTCCAATGGCTGCACTTGGTTTAGCAGTTATCATGTACTCATTATAGGTAGGAACATATCCACTTGCTTTCCATCATTCTTGCTCAATGTCAGCCTCAATATAATCTTCCCACTAAAGAAAAGAATAATGTTTAGTTAGCATTTTTGTTCATAAATACATTCCATGATTTATATATTCTATTTAGTTTAGAAAAAGATCAAAATAATTTTTCTTATAGATTTTCTTTATCGAAACCAATACTAGTGTATCTCTACTTAGTCCCTCATAAATGGTTTTGATGTAGGCATAATTAATAATATTATACACTAAGTATAAACCTCTTAAACACTAAAAAAGTATCAAAAACACACAACTTAACCTAAATATTTAAAACATGTTACGAGTTTTCCAATAGGGTGGACATAAATAACAATAAGATTCAATATTCTTCTTTTATTTCTTAGTTGTTGATGTCAATATTAATCAATTATTTGAATTAAAAAGAGAGCTTGAATTCATTGAACATTACTCTTATATGAGGTTTTTCTTTTCCTAAAAAAAGAGGGAAAAATATCCACCACCTATCACATCATCCATGTTTCATTCATTAGTTTCATAAGGTTCGATTTATATAAAATCAATATTTTTTGTAAGAGATTTTGTAGGTAATGTATAGATTAGGTGTATCTATTGGCAAGTTACAATTTTCTAATCTTAACATTCTTTGTAAATTTTTATCTTAAAAGAAGGATCATTTTTTGCTATTATTTTCAAATATATATTGAAAAGGGTCTGAAGAAGTATACATACTACTTTTGAAATAAACGACATCATGTCACGTCCTTGCCTTTTGGTGGCCTCATTTGTTAGTTGATGCACTGTTTTGAAAGCAAATTTGAGACACAACTTGAAAATTTATGGCATATTTTTCACAATTGAGACATCCCATCCTTGAGCAATCGCCTCCTTAATAAGTTTGACTTGTTCAAATGTTGCATAGTCATCAAAAAGGTCATCCATAAGTGTGCAAATGCTTGAGATTTTGGCAATAATAATTCTAGTGCTAGAAAACTACTCCACTTCATCTGTTGTACTAACCCCCCGAAAGAAAAAATTAATTAACCGCTTTCTCATTGTTATAAGTTTTGGGATGCCAGAATCGGCCCACCACCTATGATACAAATCGTGATTTATGAGAAAACTAAAAAAAAAACTAAATTTGTAGCAATATAAATAACAACATATTCAAATTATGATAAATGTTTGATAGTTGATTGCAATTGAAAAAAGGGTCTAAAAAGATAGATAACAATAGATGAACAAAAATATTTGAAACAAAAAAATAAAAGAAAATAAAAGTATAACTACTTAACAATAACAAAATAAATCTTATTTTGAAATAAAACCTGAAATAAAATTAAAAAACTGTTAAAAGCATTTGCATACCTTCTTCATTGAACTATATGAAAAATGTTTGTAAAAAAAAATTATAATTATATTTGAAAATTTATAAAGATCCAATAAAAATATTTAGATTATTACTAATATGCTAGAATGTATCCATTTCAATTTTACAGATAAATACCTGGAGAGATTCTTCATCTCCATCTTGTATGTATATTGCAATATATTAAAATCCAGCGTGGCCAGCTCTAAAATTTTCTTGTCCTTCAACCTGATCAGACTCAGACATTTTTATTATTTCACACTTAAAAGAAACAGGTTTTTTGAGTAATGGTTTACAGTTGTACCTGCGATCATCTAGCTCATATATTTATTTTGATACGATCATAGTTTAAACTTATTACAAAGCAAAATTTAGAAAATGTGATGAGAGAGGCGAGAGACCGGAAAGCAGAGTCGAGAATGAGCTTAATTTCAGCGTCAAAAAGTCGGTGTATTCCGAGGCAGTGCAATGCATCAACCATCTCAAGCTGCTCCATCACATCCGCTTCTCCACTTCGCATTTCTCTTAACAACATTTTGACTTCTTTAACCAGTGTTTCAGCGCGTTCACGGTATTCAGGTTCCTACAAAATACACACAATACATGATGAACAGTGCAGTCAAGAGAAGTTTTAGAAGCAAACCTTGATAATTGAAATAAAAATAAGAGCTGAGTAGTTACTACTACTAATTACTAACTTGCCCCGTACGGTGTTTGCATGGATTGGATAAAATCATCATCCCATACATTGAAAGCGTTATCTGGAATAGAAGCACATATTTCTTCTCCATTCAAACTCCTCATCGCCGTGGGAGAAGTAGCCCAAAAATATTGGACACAAACTAAAAAGCTCAAAAGTATTTGGGAATGCAGACACTCTGAAGAATGCTACCTATTTATAGATGCATTACTCAAACAATTGCGACTATTGCGTTACTATTTTTTATTTTTAAAAGTTAATGTATGTTAATGTGGGAGAAAAACGTGGAAAAGGTTTTATAGGTCCTGTATTTCAATTGGATAGTTCTTGTTGTTATGACGAACCAAACAAAAGGATCTTGCGTATGGCGTCTTTCTCCTTTGATGGCACAGAAGTCTTCTGATTGATGGCGCAGAAGTCTCCCTTCGTATCCTACCGAAATGGTATTTACTAGCAATCGAACCTATGTGTAATGGGTATACTGAATTTGGAAAGTTAGTTAGGGAAAATTCTGATCTATTTTTTTTTAATTCATGAAGTTCATGCGGTCTATATTTACTTATTCAATTAATCTATTTTTCTATCTCTCCTTCTCTTTATCATTCTATGTATCTTTATATATTATCTTTATCTCTCTATCATTCTATCTCACCATCTATATCTCTCTATCTCTCCCTCTCTATTGTTGTATATTTCTCTATCTCTTTCATCCTACGTCTATATCTATCTATCCCTCTTCTCTCCCTCTATCTTTCTCTATATCTCTATCTTTTGTGTCCCTCTTTGTCTCTCACTCTATCTTCATCTCTACCTCTATCTTCCTCACTCTTCTATTTCTAAATGTCGATAGATATTGTACCAATATATGATGGTCATTTTATTGGTATGCATAATAATGTCTAAAGTAGTTATAGGCATGAAAAAGGAAGACCTGGTATATTTTTACCAAAATAAGTATCTTCTTTTTAGGCATAGTCCATTTCTAGTGTGCTTTATTGTACCCAAAGAGAACCTAAAATATTTGTGGTACAATGTCAGCTTGCCCCAATTCAGTTCAGAACAAATAAACCAATATAATAGGGTGTGTTCACATTATTCAAGAATGAAATTATTTAACCAACTTATGTGAGATGGTGGGAAGATGATAAGACTATATATGGCTATGAAGAGGTGATGCTACTTTGTGAGTGGAAGAGATTGACACTTTGTCCAAAAGAATAATAATAATTGTCACGATGGTCTGAAGCTTGTGAGCTTGCTTTGTTGTCTATTGGTTTGTTTAGAGCCATAAAAAATGTGTCAACATTTGGAAAGGGATATATGCACAACATTTGATATACATTGATTGCTCCTTCCTGACATGATACTTAGTCTGCGTGTATGAATTGATAAAACAAAAGACAATGAAGTTGTGCAAGAAAACAAGAAACCCATAAAAACGTTGCACAAATAGACTAGAAATGAACAAGGGAAATGCAGATTTTTTTAAATTGTCATATAACATTGGAACCTCTTTAATGTTTGTTGGTATTTGTACTTTTTAGTGTCAATGTACTATCTTATCGAGGTTTGTGTTTTGAGTCTTGTTAGGGAGAGCATCGAATCTTGTTACATGAATAGAATATGATGATTAAACTTTGCAAGGTAAAATATTACTCCAGTTGATGACTACTCTTAAGACTGAAGAATCATGGATCCAGGTACTCAACCTACTGGGCTATTGTTGTTTGTGAGTTATGAGATTTAAGGAAGCTCTATCAAACATGTTATCAGAGAATAAAGATATGTGCTATATTCGGTACGGATACATTTGAAGATTGCCTAATGAAATTGTGTTAGGTCTAAATCCATAATTGCAACTTCCAATTTTTATTAACAAAATATACATCTATAATGGAATCAGTCTAATGACAAAAGTTGAAGAGAAAACTATGAAGATAAAGATAATGTGCTTCTTGCAGTTGTCTTGTTGCAGGATTGTCATTAACATAGGTAAACATGAGCATACTGGTCTTCTCATCATAACTGCTCGCACCTATTGGGATTGATGTAGGACTCAATACAACAATACTAAGTATTTGCATATAATTAAAAAGAAACGATGTGATTAATTCAAAGGTCGTTCAACTGTCGTAGTCGTAGACATATTTGAACCTCTAAATATCAAAAGCAGGCCATGCATGTCAAATAGGAAACACCTTCAACGTAATAATAAATTCAATCTTAACTTTAATTTACAATTATAATTCTTACAAAAATATTATAACAATACTTTTATTGTCATTAATTATAATTCTAATTATGTTTTTAAATAACAAAATTAAATAAAACATAAGTAGTAATGTAAAACATAGAACAAAATCCTTTTATATATATATATATATATATATATATATATATATATATATATATATATAATAT
>MU223366.1:3532358-3577501 GCA_018584345.1 Thuja plicata | reverse complement strand
ATATATATGTCACTACCATTGTTATTTAAAGGAAAAAATCAAGACAAATAAAATAAACAAGAATCCAAGAGATTTATTTGAAGAGAAGATTGTTACCATGAGAAATGCAAAAACTAGGAGTATACACCAAAAGAGCCAAGACAATGAGACAAGAAGTTTTGAAATGGGAAAACAAAATAAAAACCCCTTCTAGAGAGAGAGAGAGAGAGAGCATCTCTTATATAGAGACAAGGAGAGGAGTTACTAATTAACTCACCAATCTGTGAATGTCAACATCCTCTCAAGGAGTATAAACTATTTTCCTTAATAAAAGAATTACAAGAAATGACATGTCCTCCCACTTGGACTAGAGGACAAAATACATGTAGGGATTCCATGAGAATCTCCTAATTAAATAAATTTAGGATACCTTGGTTTATCCTAAATTAAATATATACAACCAAGGATAGATTAAATAGTCTAACTGTTAGAATTCATAAAATACATACACCGAGATCCATGGTAGCAAAAACCTGTCACAAAAGCAAAGAATGGAGACAAAACAAAAAATATTTTGAAAGATGAAATATTCATTTAGAGAGGGAATAATAAAATACAAAGAGATTAATCCTGATAAAGGTGATCAAAACCCTAAAAGGGAAATATGTAATTTGTATGATAATAATTAATTATTATATGCCTAAACTTTAGGTTAAGTAAACTAGAGATAATAAGTGACTTAATAATTAAATCAAATAATTTAATTAACACATGAAATACCTTATTACTCTAACACACACCCCCCTAAGATAAACTTACAGGGTAGCTAAAAACTAGAAACAACTACTGAAAGCAGGAAATGGGTCCCGACAATATGGCCTGATCAGGCACCCAATTACAAAAAATCTTTGTAAAGAGGAGAAAAGGGCGAAAACCCAGTGCGAAAATCCCCTCTCCAAAAATAGATGAAACCTAGTGAAGGATTGAAGAAGCCTCCAAAATAGAGAATGTCCCATAAAATAGGAAAATATGATGAACATGAAGAACACCTGTGAAGCATGAAGTTGCAAAAATTGTTGAAGAATAATTGTTGGGACCTTTATTGTAATAGAACATAATGAGGTATAGAAGACTTTAATCTGCATGAGTGCCCTCAAATGACACTACTTGAATCAAGATGAGAAACAAAAGAAAACATCAGAACTCAAAGATACAGATTGAAAAAACACTAAAGTCTAAAGATCTGATCAATCGAAGGTGAATGGTTGCCTCCAAAATAGGAATGAAAGAGTTTTCATATAGTAAATGTTTCATCTCACCAAAATGCACAGGTATCCAGCGAGTGCATCCACCTAGTACATAGTAAAAAATACTGAATACATAGCTCACTCCATCAAACCAGGGAAGCATTAGAACCAATAGGAGATACCCCCATAATGCTGAGCATGGAGAGGAATGACAGGTACACTGAAATATACTATGAATAATAAATGCATGACTAAGAACTGGGAACATAGAAAGTGCACAAGAATGTAAAAACCCATATAAAGGATGGTGTCATGGAAGGATCACTCTCTTGACACACATTATGAGGCTAATGTCATAGAGGGAAGGCTTACTTGACAAATGTAGATGGAAAATAAAGAAAATATCAAACCCCCCATGGCACTTCATAATGTAGTGCAAGTACAAACAGACACAAAAGGTGAAAGATCCCAAGCATGAAATAGATGACACTTTATCTCTATGCATTTGCAAAAATGAAATTCTACAGAAATAGATGTCTACAATGCTTAAGAATGACAAAAAGTTTTAAGAACATGAGTAAAAGCTAAAAATGAGTCATCCCATGCAAGAAAAATAATCCCACGACCTCAAACATCCAAGATCTTCACTAGATTGCAAAAATACAAAAAAAAAGAATAAAATGTACCTAGAGAAGATTTTTGAAATGAGACCCATACCACAGTAAAGAGCATAGAACCAGATTTCCAATGATATACGTAAATTGGAAAATGAAGTCCGAATGAGAAAGATATGGTTCTTGGACTACAAAAATGAACCCTGACTTTGGCTGGCAAAAACATGTGCAAAATGGAAAAATCCTAAAATCTAACCTCTAGATTTGGATAGAGCCTCGAAAGAGCTTTTAGACGATATATAACAGGTCAAAAATAATACCGTATTCTCACAATGTCGCAAAAAAGAAACAAGCTTCTGATTATAAAAAATGCAAGTTGTATGACCGTTTCATGACCGTCAAATTTAACCAGTATCAGACCTGTGGCTGCTAACATCACTACCGGCATATGCAAGTGTACCTACCAGCACAAGCATACTTAAAAAATAAAGTATTCATACTTTTTGTTTTCAAGTAAGCACCTTTTTTCTAAAAAGTTTTTAAAAAAAGTTTTCAAACTAATGAAGTTTAAAAATAAAAGTTTATATCAAAAATCAAAAAGTGTAGATTTTTTAATTTTTTTTTCTTGATCTGCATGCCAGAGTCATATAGCCAGAGAGAAAAATATGCCCAGAGGTCAACTTGTCCAAATTGACAAATTTTATATGGAAATAAGGGTTTTGGGGCCTTTTGAGCGCAACTGTGAGATTCGTTTGAGCCCAAAATTCCCAAAAAAATCTCCCCAAAATCCACACAAGAAAACCTATTTAAACTTGAAACCCTTAGAGCTCCAAAAATTCTTCAAAAATTAAAGAATAGACTGCAACAACAAGGCTCTGATACCATGTTATAATTCATAGAATACATACACCAAGATCCACTATAGAAAAAACCTATCACAAAAGCAAAGAATGGAGACACAACAAAAAGTATTTTGAAAGATGAAATGTTCATTCAAAGAGGAAATAGTAAAATACAAAGAGATTAATCCTTATAAAAGTGATCAAAAACCTAAAAGGGAAATACCTAGGTTGCATGATAATAATTAATAAAAGAATTAATGATTATATGCCTAAAGTTTAGCTTAAATAAATTAGAGATAATAAGTGACTTAATAATTAAATTGAATGATTAAATTAATAAGTAAAATAACTTACTAGGCTAACACTGACACCCCCATTAAGCTTTACTTGGGTAGTTTACATCAATGGGTATCAAACCCAAATTTTTACAATGAAATTTAAATTTCTCTTTAGAAAGAGGCTTTGTAAAAATATTAGCAACTTTATCTTCTCCCTTGCAATAGATGAGTGAGACTTTCTTGTTTTCAGCTTGTTCTCTAATGAAATGATTTTTTAGATCAATATGATTTGTCCTTGCAAGAAAATAGGATTCTTTGGCAAGGCAATGACACTTTGGTTGTCACAATACAAATGTGTAGACTCTTGTGGAGGTAGACTTAAATCATCAAGTATTCTTCTAATCCATAAAGCTTCTTTAGAGGTATTATTTCATCCTTTATATTTAGCTTCACTAGAACATAGATAAATAGAATGTTCCTTTTTACTTTCTAAGAAATGGTACCTGAACCAAAAAATAAATAATATCCACAAGTAGATTTCTCATCATTGGGATCTCCTCCTACATCTGAATCAATAAAAGTTTTTAAATCAAATTCAAAATTTGTATCATAAAATAAACCAACATCAATAGTGGCTTTAATATATCTTAAAATTCTTTTTGCAACTTTGAGATGAGTTTGTTGAGGTTTAGACATAAATCTAGAAACTAAACCTACACTATAAGAAATATTAGGTCTAGTAAGAGTTAGATACCTCAAACTTCCTACCAGTTGTCTATACAAAGTAGTAGCAACTAAAGGATTTTTCATATGAAACATCAACTTAGTTCCTAATTCACATGGAATGGAAATTTGAACAACATAATTCATCTTAATTTTTTTTCTAAAAGATCGTGAGAATATTTACTTTGATAGGAAAGTACCCTTAGTGGTTTGCCAAATTTGCATTCCTAATTAATAATGTAATATCCATAAATCAGTCGTTTGAAATTTTTGATTAAGTTAAACCTTAATATCAAAAATTCAAGAATTTGAACTTGAAGTAAGAGTCAAATCATCTACATATAAAATGATAACAAAAATGTCATCTTCACTATGTTTAATGTATATATTAGGATAATTTTTACTTCTAACAGAACCTTGAGAAATAAATAAAGCATTAATCTTATATCACCATTCTCTAGGCGATTGTTTTGAACCATAGATATATTTCTTTAATTTGTAATCTAAATGTTCATTGCCTTCTATAATAAAACTAGGAGATTGAGCCATATAAATTTACTCATGTAAGTCACCATTTAGAAAAGCACTTTTAACATCCATTTCATGAATAGGGAAATTCATTTTAGAAGCTAAAACAAGAACAAGTTTAATAGTAGGCGTTTTTGCAATCGGACCAAATGTCTCAGTGTAATCTAAACCTTCAATTTGAGAAAAAACCTCTTGCAGCAAGTCTAGCTTTAAACTTATTAATTTCATTATTGGCATTTAATTTTGTTTTGTATAACCATTTGCATGAAATGAAATTCTTGCCATGAGGTAAACTAACTAAATGCCAAGTGTTATTAGAAATTTAAGTATCATGTATTCTTCTTTCACAACTTTTTTCCAATGAGATTGTATTGTATCTTGTTCAAATGTTTTAGGATCATTATAATTCATAATAGAAGGCATCAAAGCATATTTTCCATAATTAACTCTTCTAGGTTTAAGTACACCCATTCTACTTATCTAATCATCAGTTTTATAGAGTAAATGTTTTAACCAATTAGGATTTCTCTTAGAAGTAATAAACTCATCACTAGATGAAGAATCATGAGGAGTAGAGTTAGTATTATCAAAATCACTATCAATAGAAGGAGTAGAAATAGATTCATTAGGAGTATGGTCTAGAGAATGAGGTTGTTCCTCCACAACCACAACTTTACTTCCACTAAATTCAGCATCTTGTACTTTAGAGCAATCATGAACTCCATTTTCTACAATACAAACATCTCTTGCAACTTGAACTTTGTTAATAGAAGGATTATAAACTCTATATCATTTAGTTTGTTCATCATACCCAACAAATATATAAGGTGAATATTTATCATCTAATTTGTGACTCTTTCATTTAGGTGTATGAACATAAACAATCAAACAAAAAATCCTTAAATTTTTCGAATTGGGCTTCCTACCAGACCAAGATTCTTCAGAATTTTTATCTTTTAAAGATTTAGTAGGAGTTCTATTAATGAGATAAGTAGCACATGCCATAGCTTTAGCTCAAAACTTATAATCCATATTTTTAGAATGCAATAAACATCTAGCCATTTCAACAATAGTTCTATGTTTCCTTTCTTCCACACCATTTTGTTGTGGTGTATAAGGATTAATGGTAAGCTCATGTTTTATACCAAAAGATTTCAAGTATGAGTGAAAAGCATTATTAAAATATTTTTTCCCATTTTTAGTTTTAATAATTTTAATCTTAAAACAACATTGTATTTCAACAAACATATAAAATTTATCAAATATATCAAGAACTTTATCTTTACAATGCAAGAAATAGATCCAAGTTCTTCTAGAGAAATTATAAACCAAATCAAGTGCATACCTTTAGCCTTGGATGGAGTTTTTCTCCATGGGTCACAAATGGTCACTGTGGATGAGGAGAAACTTATGATGTGCCCTCCAAGATTGACCATGTGTAAATGGTTCTATATGCATCTTACCACTCATTCCATTAGTGCATATAATTTTGGAAGGAATAATATTATGGAATCCATCAACCATATTTTATTTTCACATCAAAGAGATATAATTAGAATTTAAATAGTTAAGCCTTTCATACCATACATTAAAATCAATATTAGCATGCAATGAATACCATGAAGTGGAAAAATCTTAAAATTTAAATAAGTGATCATGATCCATTTTGGAACTAGAAACAACTTTATCAGTTCTAGGATCAATAAAATGGAAAATGAATTTATCAAATTCAACATTATAATCTTGACATAATTGAGCAACTGAAAGAAGATTAGATTTCAAGTCAGGAACATCATGCAATTTTCCATTAAGAATAGTAACATCACCAAAACCTTCAAATTTACAACTATTATCATTAGCTAATTGAATTGGCACGTTTGAAGTGTCAGGATGGAAAGAATAAAAAACTTCTCTATGAAATGTAACCTGTTGAGATGCACCACTATAAATAATCCATTATAAAGGGTTAGAAACATTATAACTAATAGGAAAAGTGTGACGAGATTGATTACCATTATTCTTCTTACAATTAGAATTTTGATTATTTTGATTCATAGGCTTCTTATCATTTTGGTTTTTAAAATAATTGTTAATCACATGACCATCTTTCCCACAATAGGTGCAATGGGGTTTTGTATTTGGACTTATTTTTTATTATGATGATTATTATTATGATTATGATTATGATAATTTTTATTCTGATGATAGGACCTAGAATTAAATTTGTTATTTGAATAACTATGATGATTATGATTATTATGATTATTATTTAATCAAAATTAATTTTTTGATTTTTTTTTTTAGACATGAATGCATGTTCATTAGATTTAAGAGTGCCAAATTGAATCAACTTTGCTTCCTCTTGATGCAATAAAGTTTGAAAATAATATAAGTTAATTGAGTAGCTAAAGCAAGAAGAGAAAGTTGAAAATGCACATTAGTAATAAATTTTTGAAATTTCCAAGGAAGACATTTCTTTAAAATAATATGAATTTAATGGATATCAATTAAAGTTACTCCTACACCATGCAATTGACTTTTAAGGGAATCAAATTTTAACAACAAATCATCCATAGATTTGGAATCAATATATATGAAATCCTCTATATGATCTTGGCATTGAATCTTTCTAGATTCATTAGGGATATCTGATGCAGGAGCATCTTGGGTTCTTGGCAATCTTGTCTCAACTAAAAATATGTTTGTTTTGGTTCGGTAGCTTGTTGGAGACTGCTCGGTAAAGTGATCGGTAACTTCTTTGCTTGGTCAATTGAAGGTTTTTTGTTTCACCACTCAGCCTCTGTTACTTGTATTTTGGTTGGCTTCACCAACAGGGTCTCGGTGGTTGTTTGTGGCTACTCGGTGGTTTTCACTAACTGGTCTCTATTCTCGGTAGTCTTTCTCACCAAGTTGGTATTCAGACATTGGATCTTCTGGTTGACATATGCATTTAATTTTCATAGCATAATTAATGTTGGGGTCTCTCTTTGGGATGCGTGTGGACCTAAATCTAGATTTTTTTGTTTCCTATGTTTGATCATTATGATCTTTGGTGCCGACCTCTTTTTCTATCTCTTGTAGATATTTAGTTTTTTTCTTAGTGTTTGAGCAGTAATTCTTAGGTAGAAAAGAGATAAAAGATTTGGATAATTGGTCTGGGAGCTCACATATATGAAGATTATTCTGTAAAGATCTAAATGTATATGTCTGAAATGGGGAATGCCTTACAACCCGACATGTATAATATTTGATAAAATAATAAGATTATTATTCTTTCTTTCTCTCCCTTTCTGTGTTGTTTCTTTCAAGTCTTTCTGTAAGTTGGTTTGGATAGCTGGGAGTTCTTTGGGCCCTAGCTTTCCATACTCTCCTTGGGTCAGGTGGTAATAGAGAGAAGGTGAGATATGAGGTTCCTTCTTATGAAACATAGTGATATTTGTTGTAGGGTAGTAGATTTCTATCTAACCTATAATTGCATAGGGTTTTAAGATGGTTCATGGGAGAGGAAATACAGATCAAAGTCTATCAGATATGCTTAAATAGATTTCTACAAGATGAGAAGTTGTTGAGATAGCCCAGCTTAGAGGAAGACATCTTGAAGATGTTAGTGATGATAAAGTTGAATAAGTGCAAGGAGAAGTTGCACCTCCACCTGTGATGGATTAGGAAGAAAAGATATTTCTATGAGAATTGACAAGTTTGAAGTCCACAACTCGATTTAATCTTCCTGACTATAGTGGAAAGATGGATTTTGATGAATTGATAGACTAGATAACCGAGATAGAAAAATACTTTAAATATGAGATTTTATCAGAGGATAAAAAGGTGAAGATTGAAAGTACAAAATTAAAATGTCATGCATCCTTGTGGTGAGAGCATCTGCAATTGGATCAAAAGAAGAAGGGTAAAGACAAGATCAAGGTATGGGATAAGATAATAAATAAATTGAAAGGAAATTTTCTACCTTGTGATTACCAGATTAACCTAGTTAGGAGAATGTAAAGTTTGAATCAGAAAGATATCTTGGTGAAATATTACACCGAAGAAATTTACATATTGGATATCATATCTGGACATGCTGAAGATGAGGTGGAAAGAATAGAAATATATATGAATGGATTAAGAATTTCTATACAATATGAGATCAGTTTGGTAAAGATGGAGAGCACTGAAGAGGCATATCATTTTTCCCTAAAAGATGAAGAGAAATTGAACAAAATATATGAACAAAGGAAAAGAGGAAGAGGTTGTAAATTCCCTAGATGAATAGGTAGATCTTATGGTGAAAATAGTATATCTGATTAGGACAAGATAAATCAAGACACACATCAAGAAAAAGGCAAGGCCAAATGGAAAGGTGGAAGTTAATTCCAAGTTATATGCAACTACTCCCATGGTGGATAGAGCAAAAGAGGGTTCCAAGGAACTTGTTATAATTATGGTGAATAAGGACATATATCCCTTTGAGTGTACACGTGAAAGCAAGAAATTCATGTTAGGAAACAGTCCACAAGCACAACTGAGAGGAGGTGAATCATTTGTGATACATAATATTAAAATTTTAATATTTATAAACAAAAACTTTAATGCAAATGATAACACAGTAAATTCCAACACAATAACACAATACTTGTTGTTGAGGAAACCATGTTAAAGGTGTAAATTTGGTGGTAATTAGCACCCACCAATGATGTAATAAGAGTATAGTATCCATGTTAAAATATTTAGCCTTGTTAAGAGCTTATTACAACATTACATTATACCTCTTAAAGGATAGACCCTATTAGGAGTGAATAGAAACAGTGGGATCACTGCCCAGGCATAGTGCCCAAAGAAGGTTATGATCACTCTCAAGGATTTACAATCTGAACAAGTGTATACAGAAAATATACAATCCAATGAATTGTCTGATAGAAACTAGCTTTGCTTGGTCAATTCTAATGAAGTATTCTTATAACAAACTCCTCTCTACATCCAGCATCCAACAAGCCTCGTAGCTTTCAAACTTCTCTTCCTTTTCAATCTCTACCACATCTTTACAAAAGAAAATATCTTTCATATATACCCTATTACAATAATTTATTATGTCGGCCAATTAAACTTTCCCAATACGCAAATAATTAATTGGGTTGGCCAATTAGGATTTCCCAATATACAAATAATTGTTTAACCCCATTCTAAGATACACATGGTACCTATAAAATTTAAACATCAATTACAATCTATCAGTTATACTCCAAGGTCTACAATCCACGCTCACAATTCATAATACATGTTACATTTCTAAATTCAACCACCAAATAGGTCTCCTCCAAAATACATGCCACAGCTGATGTCACCAATACTCTCATAACTATCGATCAACAAAAAACATTCCTCAATGTCTCCTTTGTCATCCCATAAGCTCACATACTATAAAACATCTTCATCTTTGGGATATACGCAAAATATAGAGAACTGCTCTGTCAAGCATTACTATCACAGTCCATAAACCAGTCTTCACTAAATCATCTGTAACATCACCAATATGTAACCTCAAGTCAAGAGACCTTAGGAATATGGTCATCACACATCTGTCTCCATATCCTTCTCTTTGATCATTTGAAATCATCCGTACAATGTCTGTACACTTCTTCCAGTTAAATAACTAGTCTATTCTCTCCATAGAAACATATGTTGATACCAATGACAAAACATGAATATCAACAGCATAAATAGTACCCAAATTTGATATCATCCAAAAATCTCCCCCTTTGGAATTGATGGAAACATATGGGAAAATCCATCAACCCAAAAAGTACTCTCTCTCAATACAATCTTCTCAATATCTTCAACACAAATCTCCCCAAAATAGTAGGGATTTTCACATAGAATATTTCCCCCTTTGGCAGCAAGGGAAAAGGGTGCCATAACTCAACTTTAATCTTCTGTAGGATGTATCTTTTTCAAATCTTCATGTCCAATATCCAGGTACAAAGTCACCCAAATCTACCCCATAGTGTTCTTGCTATCACTCCCCCTAAGGAGTAGATCCATACATCAAGTCCAGATAATGATATAGCTCTGAAAGCCACAGAACTAATGCATGTCTACATCAATTAATTATCACTGAGAGGGGCTCTCACCTGAAGCATTATTCTTAGATATTCAAAAGATTCTTTTGGAAAAGGTTTTGTAAATATATCTTCTATACTTTCCTTTGTGCTAATATATTCTAGTCTAATCTCTTTCTCTACTACCTTCTCCCTCAAGAAATGATACTTAATAGAAATATGTTTAATCTTTGAATGCATTACAAGATTCTTTAACATATTCATGTTGTGCTAGTGTTATCATAATGGATAACCACTGGCTCTTCAAAAACTATTCCAATGTCCTTCAACATTTGTTTCACCTAAACGACTTGTGTACAAATTATTGCAGCAGCAACATACTTTGATTCAATAGTAGACTAAGCAATATAGTCCTACTTCTTACTTAACCAAGAAACCAGACTTTTCCCAAGGAAAAATGCTCCACCACTTGTACTCTTTCTATCATCCAAATTACGTACCCAATCAACATCAGTATAAGCCTGCAAAATAAAATCATTTATTTTTTCATACCACAATCCATATTCTATTGTTCCTTTTAAGTATCTAAAAATTCTTTTCACAGCAACTAGGTGTGTCTCTTTAGGATCTGCTAGATATCTTGTCACAATTCCATCTGCATTGGAAATATCTATTCTAGTGTGAGTTAGATATTGTATACCACTAATCATCAATCTATACTTTGTCTAAAAAACACTTTGAGTCTCATCATTACTAGTCAGCTTGTATCCAGTCACCATGGGTATCCCAACAAGTTTGCAATCTTCCATTCCAAAAAATTTCAACATTTCCTTAAGATACTTGGTCAAAGATATAAAAATACCATTCTTACTCTGATTAATTTGCAAGCCAGGAAAAAAATTCATTTCACCAATCATTGACATTTCAAATTCATTTTCCATTTCATTATAAAACTTCTTACTCATCTTATCATTTCCTAAAAAAATGATATCATCCACAAAAATTTCTATGATTAAGATTTCATCTTCATTAGTTCATAAATATAAATGACTGGATGCATTACCTTTTCTGAAACCAAGATGAAGTAAGTACTTGTCAAGTCTTGGATACCATGCTCTTGGTGCTTGTTTTAGTCTATACAATGCTTTCTTCAACTTAAAAACCATGTCTTCATCTTCTGTCGAAGGAAATCCATCAGGTTGCTCTTATACTTATTCTTCCAAATATCCATTCAATAATGTTGACTTCACATCCATCTCATGTACTTTAAAGTCTTTAAATGCAGCACAAGAAAGAAATAATCTTACAGCTTCTAGCCTAGCAACAGGAGAAAATGCTTGTTCAAAGTATATGCCTTCTTGTTGTGAGTAGCCTTTACAACCCCATCTAGCCTTATTTCTTACCATTGTTCCTTCCTCATCCACCTTGTTTCTTAAAACCCATTTAGTTCCTATGACATTTTTGTTTTTAGGTCTTTGAACTAATTCCCAAGTATTTATTTTCTTTATTTGTTCAAGTTCTTCTTTCAAAGCTTTATTCCAAGATTCATCTCTACATGCTTCATCAGTAGTTTTTGGTTCAACTTGAGAAATCAAACAAATTTCCTCTCTAACTCTAGATCTAGTCATCATACCTTTACTTGCATCACCAATAATTTTATCTTTCGGATGGTTCTTCTTAACATACCTTGGAGTCTTACGAGTCTCAATAAGTTGAATCAATTCATCTTCAATCTCATTATCTAACATCAAAGGCTCTTCAGGTTTAACAATGACCTGTTTTATCTCTACAATCTTACCACAGTCATATATGATTTCCTAAATTTGAAACTTTTCATCTTTCCTCACATTGGCACTTTCAATAAACTTTCTCAATCTCAGA
Source organism: Thuja plicata (assembly GCA_018584345.1). Lineage (NCBI taxonomy): Eukaryota > Viridiplantae > Streptophyta > Pinopsida > Cupressales > Cupressaceae > Thuja > Thuja plicata. The sequence goes on along the minus strand of MU223366.1, from coordinate 3,565,356 downwards.
TTGAAACATTTATATGTGTTTCTATTAGTAGAATGACCAAGAAAAATACCTTTGTCACTTCTAGCATCAAAATTTGCTATTTCATCATCTCTTTTGATATATCATTTACTTCAAAATATTCTGAAATATTTTATAGTAGGTGTATGATCAAACCATAATCCATAAGGAGTCTTACTTGTACCTTCTCTTATCTAAATTCTGTTCAAGGTGTACATAGCACTACCAACAGCTTCCCTCCAATTAACATGTGATACATTTCCTTCTAGCAGTATAGTTCTTGCAACATCTAATATTGTTATGTTTCTTCGCTCTGTTATCCCATTCTATTGTGGTGTCCTAGGTGCAAATGTATGTTTGTATATTCCATGCTCTTCACCATAAGTATTAAATAAATCTGATGTAAACTCACCACCTCTATCCAATCTCAAACATTTTATCTTCAAACTAGATTCATTCTCAAATTTTTCTTTGAATAACTTGAATTTGACAAATGCTTAAAATTTCTCTTTCAAATATGTTACCCACATCATTCTAGAAAATTCATCAAAAAAAAGTATAAATTACATTTCACCATAATAAGATCTTGTTCTTGTAGGACCACATAGATATGTATGCACCGGATCCAACTTCCCTTTTGGTGAATAAGATTTGCTTTTAAAATTGCTTCTAGTCTATTTCCCCATAACACACTCTCTACACATAGTGTTAGATGGCTTCACAATCTTAGGTAGATCTCTTACAACATTAGTCATACTTTCCTTCACAATGTTATCAAAGTTAACATGACAAAATATTCTATGTCATAGCCAACTATCATCAACCTTTGCAATAAAACAAGAAGCTTCAAATTATTCAATTCAAATACATTACCTCTACATTTAGTACCAGATGCGAACAAGTCTCCTAATTTACTTCTGATAGAGAATTTCCCATCTATGAATTTTAATGATAACATTTGTCCACTATTTGTGCAACACTCAACAGATTGTGTTTAATTTCATCAACAAGTAATACATTGTCAGTATTAGTATTTCAATCAACAGAAATAGATCCAACTCTAATGATAAGCTTAGGAGTATTGTCACCAAATCTAACAACACCACAATCATATCTTTTCAAACTCACAAACTTATTTGTATCTCTATTCATGTGATGTGAACAACAACTATCTATAACCCATTCATATTTGTTTTCAACATGAGACACTAAGGCTTTTTCTTCATGTATAGGCTTAGCATACTTAATAGAAGTTAACCCAATTTCATCATAGTCACCATCATCATCATCAGATACTCCTTCACTAGCATAATAAAATTCCTTGTCTTTTGAATACTTAGATTTGTAAAACTTAGATTTATGCTTTGGAGCCCTTGTAGTACATCGAGATGAAAAATGACCAATCTTGTTACATGAAAAACATTTCAAAGGTAATTTTCCTTCAAATTTACCCTTACCTCTCTTTTCTCTTCTAGCAATTAGGGCTACCACTTCATCTAGCTTTCTTTCTTCCTCATGTATCTTTTCCCATTCATTAGCATATTCTCCAAGATCTTCTCTCAAGTCACCATTGTTAGTGTTCGCAATTCTAGATATATTTTTTGTTTATATGGATAGTCACCTTAAATTTTTACTCTACTTTAGATAAAGTATATCCCAGTTTTGCAACCTCAAAAGTAGTTATCTTACCAATCAAAATCTCTCTAGTGAAGTCTGGTGTTAAAGGTATAATATCTTATATAGCTTGTACTTTAGTTTTGTATATAGGTGTCAAAGATCTGAGTATCATTATAATCACTTCTTCCTCACTATAAGTAACTCCATAGTTTTTGATGCCACTAACTACCTCAGTAATTCTCTGTGCATATTCCCTAATATTTTCATCGTCTCTCATCTTCGTTGATTCCATCTTTGTCTTCCAATTGTGCACACCTTTTCTTGTTTAGTAAACTTATCTCCAATATGCAATGCTTCTAATCTTGTCCAAATCCCATGTGCAGAATCCAAGTCTTTTACTTCAATGAATTCACCTTCAGAAAGTGTGTTGATCAAGGATTACCTTGTGACCATATTAAATGAAAATAACTTCTTATCATCTTCAGTATCCTTTCCAAATTCATCCTCAGTCGCTATATTTTCCTTCTTTTTTGTGATCATCTAGTAGTCAATCCAAAACATAGTAAGTGTGTTCTCATCTTGTTCTTCCAACTGTCAAAGTTTTCAGGATCAAATTTTAGACTATCCTTCCTATAGTAAGTCATCTTTGGGATCACCTCAAGTTGTTAAAATTTCTCTCTAAGGACCAATAACTCTGATACTAATTTTTAGGAATAACATTCCACAAGCGCAACTGAGAGGGGGGTGAATCAGTTGTGATACAGAATATTAAACTTTTAATCTTTATAAACCAAAACTTTAATGCTAATAATAGCATAGTAAATGCCAACACAATAACACAACTTTTTGTTGAGGAAACCATGTTAAAGGTAAAACCCAAGTAGTAATTAGCACCCACAAATGATGTACTGAGAGTATAGTATCTCTGTTAAAATATGTATCCCTATTAAGAGCTTATTACAACATTACAGTCCATAGTCTTGTTAAAGGACACACCCTGTTAGGAGTCAAGAGAAATAGTGGGCTCATTGCCCAGGCACAGTGCCCAAAGAAGATTAAGTCCACTCTCAAGGATTTACAATCTAAACAAGTGTATATAGGAAATATACAATCCAATGAATTGTCTGATAGCAACTGACTTTTCTTGGTCAATTCCAATGAAGTATTCTTATCACAAAATCTTCTCTACATCCAACAACTAACAAGCCTCACATATTTCACACTTCTCTGTGTTTTCAATCTCTACCACATCTTTCCAAAATAAAATATCTCTCATATATACCCTATTAAACTAATTCATTAGGTCGGCCAATCAAGCTTTTCCAATACACAAATAATTAATTAGTTTGGCCAATTAGGCTTTCCCAATATACAAATAATCATTTAACCCCTTTCTAAGATACACATGGTACCTATATTAAGTAAACATCAATTACAATCCATCAGTTATACTCCAAGATCCGCAATCCACGTTCAATATTCATAATACACGTTACCAGTCTAAAGTCGAGCACCAAATAGGTTTCCTTCATATTACACACCACAACTGACTTCATCAATACTCTCACAACTATAGATCAACAAAAAACATTCATCAATGTGTCCTCTATCCTCCCATAAGCTCCCATACTCTGAAACATCTTCATATGTAAGATATACGCAAAATACAAAGACCTGCTTTGTCAAGCATTACTGTCACAGTCCAGAAATCAGTCTTCACTAAATCATATGTAACATCACCAATATGTAACCTCAAGTCAAGCGACCTTAGGAATAAGTTAATCATACATTTTTCTCCATATCCATCTCTTTGATCATTTTGAATCATCCGTACAATGTCTGTACAATTCTTCCAGCCAGATAACCAGTCTGTTATGTATACAGAAAAATATGTTGACATCAGTGACATAATGTGAATATGAACAGCATAACTAGTACCCAAATCTGATATCATCCAACAAGTCGATAGTAGGAGAAATAATTTGGTGCAAGAAGACTCACTGAATGAACCTGAGAAGTAAGGAAACCTAATGGTTAGAATAATATTATGGAGTGAAAAGCAAGATCATGTAAGGAAATATTTGTTCAAGACCAGATGCAGAGTTGCAGATAAAGTTTGGAAGGTAATTGTTGAAAGTGGGAGCTTGGAGAATCTGGCATCCGAGGAAATGGTCACCAAGTTGCAGTTGGAAAGAATGAAGCACTTGAAGCCCTATCAGATTTCATGGATCAAGGATGAGCATACATTAATGGTGAGTGAACCATGTTTTGTGAATCTGAAAATTGGGAAGTATTTTGATAAGGTATTGTGTGACAATATGCCAATGGATTGTTGTCATATTTTGTTGGGTAGAACTTGGAAATATGATAGACATTCTATACATGATGGAAGAGTGAACAAATATACTATTTGGGTTTATAAAAAGAAGAAAAACTTGTTACCTTTGGTTGAAGAATCTATGGAAGAGATATGTACACCTGTGAAAGTTTGTTTGATGGAAGATAGACAATTTGTTAAGGATTTGAAAAGGAATTATATTTGTTATGCTTTGATTCCTAACAAACTGAGTAAGAACACAGAAGATAAAGTTCTTGAAGATGTTGAGAAATTTCTCATCGAGTACAAGGAGATAATTTCACATAATGTACCTGATGGTTTGTCACCAATGAAATATATTAGTCATTGTATGGATCTGATTTCTAGAGCTAGTTTTCCAAACAAGGCACCACACCGATTGAAAGTGACCAAGAATGAGGAACTTAATCGACAAGTTCATGATTTGTTGAACAATGGTTTGATCAGAGAATGTTTTAGTCCATGTATAGTACCAACAGTTTTAGCACCTAAGAAGAATGGAGAATGGCGAATGTGCATTTATTCAAGAGAAATCAATAAGATAAAAAGTTAAGTATTGATTTCCTATACCGAGGATGGATGATATAATGGATTGTTTAAGTTGAAAAAAATATTTTACCAAAATTGATTTGAAGAGTGGATATCGTCAGATCATAATCATAGAAGGTGATGAATGGAATACTGGTTTCAATATAAGAAGGTTTGTATGAGTGGTTGGTTATGCCCTTTGGTTTGACTAATGCACTAAGTACATTTATGATATTTATGAATGACTTTTACAATAAATTCTTGAATAAATGTGTGATTGTATACTTGGATGATATTCTGATATTCAGTTAGACCAAAGAAGATAATTTGATGCATATAAGACAAGTGTTGCAGAGATTGAAAGAGGAAAAGTTGCTGATAAATATGAGAAAGTTTTCCTTCATGAAAGAAGAACTTGTGTATTTTGATTTTGTAATTTCAGCTGATGGTATGAAGATGGATCCTAAGAAATTTGAAGTTGTACTTAGTTGGCCTACACCTAAAAATGTCAGTCAGATAAGATCATTTAATGGATTGGCAAGTTTTTTATAGGAAGTTTACGAGAAATTCTAGTTCTATTTGTAATTTTCTATGACTGAAATAATGAGAGGAGACAAAAGGGAATTCAAATAGACACATGGACCTGATAAGAGTTTTGAGACTTTGAAACAAAAGGTTGTTGAATTGCCTGTGTTAGCCTTACCTACTTTTAATAAAGTATTTCAAGTAGAATGTGATGTAAGTGGAAGTACCATAGGAGCTGTGTTGAATCAAGAAGGTAAACTTGTTGCCTTCTTTAGTGAAAATTTGAATGATTCTAAAATGAAATATTTTTTCTATGATCCAGAATTTTATGCTATTTTTCAAGATCTAAAGAAATGAAGATATTTTTTGATGCCGAGTAAATTTGTGTTATATACTGATCATAAAGATTTACCATATTTAGGGAGTCAAAATAAGTTGAATCACAGACATATGAAATGGGTAGAGTATTTGCAGAATTTCACATTTGTGATAAACCATAAGAGTGGAGTTTCTAACTGAGTTGTTGATGCATTGAGCAGAAGAAGGTCTTTGTTTACTAAAATGAGAATTGAGTTTCTTGGTTTTGACGATATCAGACATTTGTATGATAATGACCCTAATTTTTCTGAGTTGTGGAGAATGTACGGAGCATCTATTCCAAATCAACAAATTAAGTATGAATATTATTTCATTCAAGAAGATATTTTATTCAAAGGTATTCAGTTGTGCATACCAAAAGGATCAATGAGAACTAATCTGATAAAGGGAAAACATAGTAGTGGTTTGGCTGGACATTTTAGAATTGATAAGATATTGATTTTACTTAAGGAAATGTATTTTTGACCTCATTTGTATAAAGACGTTTAGAAATTTGTGAAAAGTTGTGGAGTTTGTCAAGTTGCAAAAAGAGTAAGTCATAATAATGGATTATCTACACCAATTTTTGTTCCTGGGAAACCTTGGAATGATATCAGTATGGATTTTGTTCTTGGCTTACCAAGGACAGTAACTAAAGGTAATGATTCCATATTTGTTGTTGTGGGTAGATTTTCCAAGATTTTACATTTTATACCATGTTGGAAAACATTAGATGAAGTACATAGAGAAGATATTTTCTTTAAGGAGATTGTAAGATTGCATGGATTACTAAAGAGTATCATCTTTGACCAAGACAGTAAGTTTGTTGGCTATTTGGGGAAAACACTTTAGAAGAAGTTGGACACCAAGTTGAAATATAGCTCTACATTTCATCCATGGACTGATGGAAAAATAGAGGTTGTAAACTGAAGTTTGGGTAACTTGTTGAGATGCTTAGTTGGAGACACACCGAGCAATTGGGATTTAATATTAGCACAAGCAGAGTTTGCATATAATAGTTCAGTGAATAGAAGTACTGGAAAGACACCTTTTGAGATTGTCCATGGCACATAATGGAGAGGTATATCGGACTTGAGAGATATTGCTAGAGAAGACAAGAGAAGTGATGAAGGAGAAAGATTTGTTGAGTTTATGAAGATATTGCATGAGGAAGTGAAACACAAGTTGGAGCATAGTAATCAGAAATACAAGGATAGTGTAGATAGATCAAGAACACATAAAACTTTTGAAGTTCATGATGTTGTTATGGTTCATCTGAAGAAACCCATATTTTTTATTGGAACATATGGTAAATTAAAGATGAAGAAATTTCTTCCTTGCAAGATATTGAGAAGATTTGATAGTGGAAATTCTTATGAAGTAGAATTACCTGATGACATGGATATATCACCTATATTCAATATTTTGGATTTGTATGAGTATCATGAACTTGATGAAGAAGTCAGAATACTGATCGATTATCCTAAGAAACAGATAGAGGAAGTTGAGCAAATTTTGAAACAAAGAGCTAGCAGAACTACAAGAGGAAAGTGTTACATGGAATATCTACTAAAATCAAAGAACAAACTGATTGAGGACTCATCTTGGATTTCTCAATCTGACTTGGATTAAATCTAGGTTGTACCTAATTCATGATTAAGAAAATCATTTCTTTAAACCCCAGGTGTCTGATGCAGGAGCATCTTGGGTTCTTGGCAATCCTATATCAACCAAAAATATGTTTGTTTTGGTTTGGTGGCTTGTTCAAGACTGCTTAGTAAAGTGCTCAATAATTGCTTTGCCTAGTCAGTTGAAGGTTTTATTTTTCACCGCTCAGGCTTGGTTACTTATATATCAGGCGGCTTCACCGATGGGGTCTTGGTGGTTTTTCTTGGCTACTTGGTGGTTTTCACTTGCTGGTCTTTCTGCTCGGTTGTCTTTCTCACCGAGTGGGTATTCATACATTGGATCTTCTGGCCAAAATATGTATTTAATTTTTGTAGCGTAATTAATGTTGGGGTCTCTCTTTGGGACTCATGTGGACCCAAATCGAGGTCTTTATTTTTTCCTATGTTGGATCTTTAGGATCTTTGGTGCCGACCTCTTTTGTGGTCTCTTGTATATATTTAGTTTCTGTTCTTAGTTTCTAGGCAGCAGTTCTTAGGTAAAAAAAAGATAGAAGATTTGGATTCTAGGTCTGGGACCTCACATTTATGAAGATTATTCTCTAAAGATCTGAATGTATATTTCCAAACTAGGAAGGCCTTACAACCTGACATATATTATGTTTTCTAAAATAATAAGAATATTTTTCTTTCTTTCTCTCCCCTTCTGTGTTGTTGCTTCCAAGTTGTTCTACAAGTTGGTTTGCATAGTTGGGAGTGCCTTGGGCCCTAGTTTTCCATGCCCTCCTTGTGTTACTATCATAGGTGTTTTTCAAAAAATATCATACTACATATTTTGTAGTACACTTAGTAATCAAAACATATAAACAGGGACTTTAAAAATGCACATGAGGCCAAGTACTTCCTCATTTTTTACATTCTAAGAATCAATGACAACTTGGGGAGCAGTGGCGAGAAGAATAGAAGTAGCATTTGTAGAAACATCTAGCATATGTTTAAAACTTTGAATTGAAACTATAAAGAATATATTTAAAGGTTTAATTCTATGAAATGTTAGTTGAAAAAATTATTAAAACTAAATAAACATTTATTAACAATTGATGTAAAATATTTGTAAAAAATGATTAAAATATTTTAAAATAATGTTATTAAATTATTTAAAAATAAATTAATGAAACTAATATAATTAAATTATTAAAAACAAACTATCTTGAAAACTTATTAAACTATTTTCACCTTTTTTTCACAGTCAAAATTATTAAAAAAGTGTTAAAACTATGAAATGATTAATGGAAGGAAAAGACGTTTTAAGATGACAAAGATAGAAAAAAAATTGCATAAATGGCAGAGCTGGAGAAAGCTACACACAAGAGCTATGTTGAATGAAGACCGAGTAGATATTCTTAGCCAAAATACTAAGTGGAAAACTGCATTGGATACTTGTGATCTAGAACCATTGTAAACGTAAGAGACAACGTTCAAAGAGGGAGGGATAAAGTGGTCTGGTAGCGGCAGGGAGGGCAGAGATGGGCCCCAAGGTGAAGGTGTGACTTGTGTTTCTTCCTATGTATGTCTGCTATGTATCCCATGGGTTGCAAGGATAGTCGTAACAAGCATAGTGGTAGTGAGGATAGTGGTAGTGATGAGCTAGATTAAGAACAGTTAAGGATTTGTCTGGAGAATATTAGGTACCAATGATGGAAAGTGAAAAAATGCAAACAAAGCCTTTTTTGATGGCAGAGATGATCTCTACAAGGAACGTGAGAAGAGTCAGGGTAAAGAAAAGGAAAAATCATGACTACCTATCTTAAAACCATACATCAAAGAGAAATAAAAACATACACAATGAGTTATGTAAGAAATGCTTGTTGACTGTGCAATGAAGACAACTTTTGGTGAGAGGTTAAAATCTTGCAATACAATGATAAATGTTCTATTCCATTTTTTTATGTTGTGTTAGAACAACAAAATATATGCAACTCTAAATGCCAGACTATCAGATAAACAAAGAATCAAAATAATAGATATGTGATTATAAAATGGATATTTAAGAACATAGATATTGTTAAATAAAATATATATATATATAAAAATGAGATATAAACAAAGTCTACTCCTACAAATCAAACACCAATAGATATAAGCAAAGTTCCATCCTACATATGAAAATAAAAATAGATTCTTATGAACCCTGCAAATGAAAGGTTAGACAATAAAAAAAACTTTAACCTTGTGGTTTCCCGACTGAGGTTAAGATTTTTTTTAATTGAAATAAATGTAGTAAACTCTCCGGCAGAAAGCCTTCCAAAGATAGTTAGTACACAAAGATCAAAAACCAACAACTCTTTGGTGGCACACCTTCCTATGAGGGTTAGAGAGGAAAAAATAAATATATTATAAAAACCTGCATACACAAGTGAGTTAAGAAATGAAACTCAAGCCTCTCTCTCTCTCTTCAATAAAAGTCTCCAAAACTAGGTGTGCTCGACAAAATGGTAACCTTCCATAACTTTCATTGAAACAAGGATTATTAACCCAAGCTCTAATACTATGAAAGGAAAAATTCAAGAGCAAGGAAATAAACAAGATTCCAAGAGATTTATTTGAAGAGAATATTGTGAACGCATTATATTTTACCATTAGTATACACAATGAAAAACATGATTTGCACCATCGATTATCACTACACTGACAGCCAAGGAACAACACTACCTGACGCCAAGGTTACCCGACAAACACTATTTAGTTTTATCCATTGACAAAAAGGTAAAGGAAAACCTGACAAGTAACAATAGTGCAACACGACGGAACAGTACAAAGAGGAACCCGACAGATGAAGGGAACCCAACGAACAGTTCAACAAACAAATGCCGACAGACTTCAAGGTCAACCCGATGACAAAGAACTGACAGTCAGTTACATCCTGCAAAAAGTGAATCTGACTTTCCATGTCAAATAAATCACCGAAGTTGTATTTATAGCTTCTTGATTTACTTTTAAATCCATTATGTGCGGAGGAAGAAATGTATTTAATATTGTTTTAATTGGTTTTACTTATTTAAAACATGCAAACTAAAGATCAAGGTCAAGTTGTAAACCTTGGATCTAAGAGTTAACATTGTAATACGTGATTCCAAGATAGGTCAAATACTTGTATAAATAGATGCTCAATATATTAAGAATAGTAGTTGTTCAATGAAGATTGTAGCCACGGAGAGAATCTAGAGACCAGAAAAGAAAATTCATGCAGAAGGAAAGAAATAGAATCAAATCAGTTTCAAGAATAGAACAGAGGCTACCGACAAGTAGAGAAAAGGTATTCATCATTCACTTAAGGTGATATTGTTATTTTGAGAGCTTTAATAGATATTTAATCGGCAATTATAGAATGCATACAGTCAGGTCAACATTTGTACTCATTCTAAAAAGTGTAGTACGCATATGAAATCCTTTCAAGAAAGGAGGACTTAAAAATCTTATTGTAAATCTCATAACTGAGTGCACACTTATATCATTGTTATTAAAGCTCTTAACAGAGTATATATTAATGGGTCTCCACCTTAATACTCCTAAGACGTTAGATCATCAGAAGTGATCAAATTGTAAGCCTTAACCGGCTCCCTTCCATTCTGTAGATAATGAAGTTTTTTGGGTGACATCCCCACCACAGTTTTTACTTCCTAACAAGAGTTTTCTGTGATACCATATCTTGTGTTATGTGTTTATTACTTTCATGAATGTTTCTATGAATGTTACAAACTATTAAAGATTATGAATGAACAATACATGCATAAGAAAGAACAACAGTAACTGTTGGTAATGCAGTAATGAATGATTACTAATGATGAATTGTGAAAGGTGTTAAAATTTTTAGAGGTACTGATTCACCCCTCCCCTCTCAGTACTACTTCCCATTAATTCCAACAATTGGTATTAGAGCTAAGTCTCTTCTTAGAAATCTTAAAGGCTTAAGAGAAAAGATCATACAGTGGAGAAATGCACACTTGATAAGAATATTGAGAAAAAAAAGCTTGAGATACAGATGTTCTATGAATAGTATAAAGAAGCTAGAATCAAGATGAGAGAGCTGCTAAATGAAAGGAAAGGTATGGCTACCTGGAACAACGAAAAAGATTATCAAGAAGAAGAGATTCAAGATTTCTTTGAATCTTCAGGATCAAATGCAAGTAATACATCAGATACATCAGAAGAGAAAATCACAAATCTAAAGAAGATCAATAAACATCTCACAGAGAAAATAAAGATGTTGCAAATCGGTCAAGAGAGCCAGATGGTAAGAATGATTGATGTGATGAGTTCTGTTAGACAAGTTGAAATAGAAAGAACACTTGCTATTGATGACAGAGGGAAGATTATAGAGAAACTACAAGAAAAGGAATTGGAAATTTAAAGACATGTTGAGCATCACCATGATCTCACAAATTAGAATATTATTATGAGTCAAGAAGAAAAAAGAATAAATGTGGAACTCATTGAGAGAATACAGATTATCGATGAACTAAGAGAAGAAAATGAAAAACTAAAGCATGAGGTTAGAATTCAGCAACAACATAATGAATTTATCAGAAAGGTTGAAGAAAGCAATAAGAAAATGGATGATTTTCTTGAAGGACAATGAAGAGTCAACAGCAACAACAACTTAGGCTTTACTGAAAATGGAGAATCATCAAATCAAGCCAATCCAAAGAATGTTTATGTAAATCCAAGACCAAGAAAGGTAACATGCAAGCACTATTGAAAGCAAGGGCACACATCAAATGTATGTCAAGGTAAAATGAGAGGCATTCCTAAATCTACATCTACATTCATAGGATTCTTTTATAAATGTAACAAGAGAGGACATAAGGCTTATGAATGCAAGACTAAGATAGAAAAGCCAAAGAAGGAAACCTACATGGACAAATATTGTCCTACCTCCAAGATGAATGGGCACACATCTGAAGAATGCTATAAAAAGAAAAGAAAAGCATGGAATCCTAAAGGATAAGAAACTCCTTATCAACCAAAGAGAATCAGTAATCAATATATATGGGATTACAATACTTCTAGACAAACTGTACAACATGAGGTAGATATGGTCACATTGTTGCAAACTGCATGAGAGGATGGACCAAAAGGTCTACATGATGGTCAAACCTTGGAATGGCATGCTTACACTATCATAAAGTTGGTCACCTCAAGAAAGATTACAAAGAGTGATTGACAAAGAAAAGCACATATCCCAATGGAAACACCATTGAAGATATCCAGAGGGCTAGAGACAAAATGTGGATAAAAGCTTCAAGCAATGATGACGCTGGGCCAAGCAATGCAAATGGTGACACCCCATCCAATGGATCCAGTGACATCACCACCCCCACTTAAGCTAAAAAAGTAAGTATGGAACTGCATTACACCAATTCATATTTTGCATCAGTTCCATTATACAATTGAAAGATAGTCAAAATCTGCATAATAAAGATGCATATTATGTTACTTATTTCAAATCTAAGAAAACAACCCCATCCGTATACACATACCAAAAACCATCGATGAATATAATGGATAAGTTGTTTTTCACTTACTGAAACTTTTTAGTCAACACACAAAGTGGTTAAAGTTGCCAATATAACCCGACACACGTCAGTAATGATGTAAAGTAAAAATTTGTCATGACAGAATACCGATATCTGTCGGTAAAAGAAAAATGGTCAACAGCTATCCTAAGCATCATGTCAACATCGATGATGATTTTGAAAGTCTTCTTGAAAAACTCTATTTTTATGACTCAACGATTCATTGAAACATTTATTGCTGACTTAGGGCAAAAGCCTATAAATAGTTAATGGAAGCACTTCATTTTGCACCTGCAATTTGAAGAGAAAGCAGAGCAAAAAATAGAGTGATTGAAGAGAAGAAATCTGTAGCATCCTTGACTTGATTCAGACACAGCAAATAAGTCTTTAACCATTACCACAGATCAAAGTAAGTACCGAGGGCACCAAAAAGAACCTTGTCATTATTTTCAAGAAAGCCCTAATTTCAAGATAGCCCTAAAACTTGAAAAATAATGGCAACCACCTCCAGAACCACCAAGATCAAGAATGATAAAAGGAATGTGGTTATGTTGATTAAGAATAACACATGTGTAGAGCCTAAGTATAAGATCTTCCCAGAAATTGCATTAAAATCTGATGAAACTGGAGCGTTTTCAAAAATACCACTTAGGGTTTTTCTCATAGAAGATGTTAGGTCTTATATCCACTACAAGATCGTAGAGATAGGTGATCTTGAAATGGATGAAGCTTATAAGAAGCTTTGTGATGCTAAAGGGAAACTGAAGGAAGAGCATAGACAGTTGGAAGTCAAAGGGTTAACTAATGCCCTACATTTCCCAAGGGAATTCAAAATAGACTGGAAAAGGTTAGTCTTGAGAAAAATGCATGACAAGAAGCTATGGCTAAATAAAACCAAGAAAATATCCAAGGATGTCCTTCACACTATCACTGGTTATCCAATAACCAAAACACCTAGGGTACACAAGCATCCCTCCATGAAATAAGTTGAAAAAATCACCAATGCAAAAGGGGACAACATAGGTCTCAAAGTAAACACAATCACCGATGAAGAACTAAAATTTGGTGCATGTGTAATTGGGTATAAGATTTTTCAAGCAAGTAGATTGAACAAAATTTTTGCAACACCAGTAAGCACATCTTACAAGATAGTAACCAAAGGAATTCAGATGGATCTGTGTGAGATCCTGTTAAAACAAATTGATGAGAACATGATCACAATCAGGTCTACAAAGACCAACACATGTAATTTCGGATCACTTATCATGTGTATCTTTTCTATTTTCAAGAATACTTTCCTTCAGTAGGAAAATTAAAATGGGACACTACTAAACCAATAACACAACAGATTAGTGAACTGATTAAGTCACTAGGAGACAATTTTGAATATGTTATGTCTACATACTTCCTTGAGTTCAAGGCAAAGATGATGGAGAGGACTAGGATTCCTAAACAACTTGTGGAAAAACATAAGGATGAAATATGTTTTATGGTGGATACTAATTTCACTCATATCAAACTGGATGTACCAAGAACAGCTTGGTTAGCACCATTATATTATGAAATAAATATTAATCAAGCTACAAGTGCAATTAATGCACTAATAAATGAGCATGTTGGAAGCAAACAACCTAGGTTTGGAACCTATGAAGAGGCCAGATCTAAGATAAAAAGAGGACTAGAGATAAAGAATACTGTCAACAAAAAGAATAAAATGGTTAAGAATCTCAAGAAGATTCTATTGGTTACAGAGGAAGAACAGGAACAACCAGAGGAAATAGATGAATAGGGCACCATCGATGAGGAACAAGAAGAATAGAAATCAGATTCTGAAGAAACTTAATCTGATACACCTCCACCTCCTGCAAAGAAGTAGAGGACAAGGAGTCAAACAACTATAATTGATACCACACCTCTTAAGAAAGGTCAAGTAAGGACCTACATGAGGAAGTAGCTAGTTAAGAGAACAAGGCAACAAACTGTGAAAATGACACCTCTAAAGAAGAGGAAAAGGTTGGTTAGGTCAAAGGCTGACATAGAAGATACTAAAGATGATGAGCCAGATATAGTAAAGAAAAAATTACAGGAATCAAACTATTGATGAAGCTACTGAATCCATTGCTACACATGGTACAATGACTGATAAGAAAATCAAGAAATGGGATACACTCAAACCTGATAACTAGAATAAGATACAAGAGGCAATAATCAGGCCAATGGTAAAATTCAAATATGTACCAGCTGACTTCATCAATCAAATACCTAAAGAGTTGGGTAAGAAAATATCACAACAATGGTCATATGCTCTACAGACCGAAAGAGAAGCGAGGGAGAGAGTGCTAGTAACACTAATGCCTCCCGAATCTAAGATTGAAGAAATAAAAGAGATCATGAAGAAGCACCCAAGTAAATTTGTAGCGAAGATAAGGGAATACAAAGTACTGGAAAACAAATTCATAGAGCTAGATACAATAACTGAAAGAAAATGGAGACAACTCCTAGACATGCCAATAGAGTCAATAAGTTGTGAGGAACAATTGCTTCTCACAGACACACCTCATAGAGAGGAGGAGAAAGACAATGCAAGTCCTCAACACATTTCTCTGGACAATACTGAAAGTGATAATGAGCCCGTAGACTTAGAAAAATTCATAGATGATATTGACATCCAAGATATCACCAATTATGACTCTGATAAAGATCCAAGATAGAAAGATGAAGTAATATTCATAACACTCATGGATTAGGGAAAGCAACAAGGAATGAAGACATCAGAAGATAAAGATATGAATGTTGTTGATGAGACATGGCCAGACACTTTAGTCATGGACATAGTAGACAAAGACCCTACAGAGGAGATACAAAAAGATGAGGATGTCACTACTCTAAAAGATCAAACCGACGAGCAGGAAACCACTCCTGATACAACCCAAGCTACAACTTAGAGAAATATGCCTGTATTAATGAAGGTAATCAATATTTTAGAGGGTAAAGAAGGATCTACAGTAGAGGACACAAGTACACCCAAGGACAAGGGTGATGCTAAAGAAAAAGACACTACAGATAATACAATGGATACAACTACAGATAAAGATACAACCGACGATTAGAAAGATACATCTACTGATCAAAATCAAGAGAAAACACAAAAGGAGGAAGGGGACACAGACAAAAAAAGGTGAAGAAGCAAAGAAAGATGAGAAGGAGAAGAAATCAAAATAAAAATCTATAGAGACACCCAAGGTTGAAGGAGAGACGTCTTCACAAAACCGATCGGTGCCACTCAAGCAGAAAACACAACAAGCATATTTCACAAAGCCTTCACCAAGCACATCAGAAAGAAAAAATGAACTAGCTATGGTAGTTCATACATCTGAGTCCCCACAAATCTTAAAGAAGAAGAAGGGAAAGCATAAGAATCCAATAACTCTGGCTGAAATCATTGAGATTCCAGTTTTTGATCCAAGGACATTGGATCCAACTGCATTGACAAAGTATGCCAGACTCTGTGAGAGAAAAACAATACAAGACAAACTAAAGAGATATGCCAAGGAGGAAAAGGTACTAGAAATGGCAAGAGGTATACTTCAATAGATTATACCTGATGTAGATATTAATAGAAAATATCCAATGCTTGATCAACTGGTAATACTCATAGATGCAATAACATCTTATAATATTGATGCTGAGAAGGTTATGGAAGAGAGGATTGAAAAAAAGTATGAGTTCAAGCTAGCCAAAAAGATAAGCCAGAAAGTGGCACTAAAAAAGGTAAAGCTATCTAAATTGGTAATTACAATTGATCCAATCATCTTAGAAGCTATTATCTTAATACAAAAATTGTGCACTCTAGATCAACTCACTCAGGAGTATACCGACCAGATAGCACAAATTGAGGTTGATCTTAAGTCAAGTGCAAAAAGTCTCACCAATAATGAAGAAGCAATTAAATTGCATAATGAGCAAATTAAACAGACTCAAAAACAAAGATAGGACATATAGATTGTAGAGATGAAGTACAGAGATGAGGTAAATGAGCTCCAAGCTCAACTCTTACTGACACTTTCACTCCTGCAACAACATGTGACAGAGGCAAATACATTAATTGCCACCCCTGAAATGTCTGTCCTAGACAATATTTATGATATGCATGCGAGGCTAGAGCTACAACACATGGCACTAAAACAACTAAAAGAAAATTGAGAGAAAATGCAAGAAGATATCAAGACAACCCATTCCAATATACTTGATACATTGTAAGTTGCACATTTTTGTCACAATTTTGAAATATTATAAGTTGTACATTTTTGTCATAAGTATCAAAAAAGGGGGAAATTGATATGTTCACTCACCTCAGTTAAAAAGGGGGAAATAATATGTATAGTAAAATAAAGAGGAAATAATATGTACATATAGAACAAAGAACAAAGAATGTATAGTATACATGTACATATACTTATACTATACCGATGCATATAGTTATGGGGAGTCATATAATGACAAGGATATAAACATGATGTACATTCTAAACACTTTAGTATTATGCACATATCAGTTTTTGATACTAATATCAAAGGGGGAGATTGAAGGCATTATATTTTGCCATTAGTATACACAATGAAAAACATGATCTGCACCATCGGTTATCACTACACAAAAAGACACGGAGCAACACTACTCAATGCCAAGGTTACCTGACAAACACTGTTCAGTGTTATCCAATGACAAAAAGGTAAAGAAAACCTGATGAGTAAAAACAGTGCAACCTGGCGGAAAAGCTCAGAGAGGAACCTGACAGATGAAGGGAACCCAATAAGCAGTTCAACAAAGGAACACCGACAGACTTCAAGTTCAACCCGACAACCAAGAACCAACAGTCAGTTACATCCCACAAAAAGTGGATCTAACTTTCCACGTCAGATAAATCACTGAATTTGTATTTATAGCTTCTTGATTACTTTTAAATCCATTATGTGCAGAGGAAGCAATTTATAAATAATATTGATTTAATTAGTTTTACTGATTTAAAACATGCAAACTAAAGATCAAGGTCAAGTTGTAAATCTTGGATCTAAGAGTTAACATTGTAATATGTGATTCCGAGATAGGTCAAATACTTGTATAAATAGATGCTCAATCTGTTAAGAATAGTAGTTGTTCAATGAAGATTGTAGCCATGAAGAGCATCTAGAGACTAGACAAGAGAATTCATGCAGAAGGACAGAAATAGAATCAAATCTATTTCAAGAATAGAACAAAGGCTACCAACGAGTAGAGAAAAGGTATTCATCAATCACTTAAGGTGATATTGTTATTCTAAGAGCTTTAATAGATCTTTAATCAGCAATTTTTGATTACATAAAGTTAGGTCAACATTTGTACTCGTTCTAACATGTGTAGTACGCATATGAAATCCTTTCAAGAAAGGTGGACTTAACAGTCTTATTGTAAATCTCATAACGGAGTGCACACTTAAATTAGTTTTGCTAAAGCTCTTAACAGGTCTCCACCTTTATACTCCTAACAGGGTAGATCATCAGAAGTGATCAAATTGGAAGCCTTAACTGGCTCCCTTCCATTCTATAGATAGTGAAGTTTTGTGGGTGTCATGCCCACCGTAGTTTTTACTTCCTAACAGGAGTTTTCTATGATATCATATCTTGTGTTATGTGTTTATTACTTTCATGAATTTTTCTATGAATGTTGCAAACTATTAAATATTATGACTGAAAAATACATGCATAAGAAAGAACAATAGTAGCTGTCGGTAATGAAGTAATGAATGATTACTAATGATGAATTGTGAAAGGTGTTAAAATTTTTAGAGTTACTGATTCACCCCTCCCCTCTCAGTACTACTTCCCATTAATTACAACATATTGTTACCATGAGAAATGCAAAAGCTAGGAGCATACTCCAAAAGATCCAAGATAAGGAGACAAGAAGTATTGAAAAGGGAAAATAATTAAGTAAAACCCTTGTAAATTGAGAATGAGGAAAATCCACACACACACACACACATATATATATATATATATATATAGAGAGAGAGAGAGAGACTCATTGTAATATCTTATCTAGGTACTCACTCTAAAGGGCTATTGTTTTTTGTGAGCTATGAGATTAAAGGAAGCTCTGTTAGACAAATTATCAAAGAAGAAAAATATGTAATATATACAATATAGATGTATTTGAAGATTTTCTGATGAAATTATGTTAGGTGTTTCCATAATTGTAACTTCCATTTATTTTTAACAAAAATATACATCTATAAGGGATTCATTCTCATGTCACGATTTAAAGGGAAAAATATGAAGATAATGATGATGTTCTTCTTGCAATTGTCTTGTTGCAGGATTGTCTTTCCAAATCTGGTTATCTTAGAATCAAAGAGATTGATTGAAATGCAAATGAATTTCCTAGGCTTTACCTTGGGTGTTCTCTAATTTGGTAGTATAAGGATTTGGATGATAATGTTGAAGCCTTTATTATGATTGTATTTTGGGAATTTGATACAAACACCCCCCAAACAGTGGATTATCTATGGAAAAATCATGCAAAACTTCAATAGATAACAAAAATTTCAATTGACCCACTTGTAACCCAAAAGTATAAACCAAAATATTATTTCAGAATCCAACAATTCTTATGTTAATGAGGAAATCAGGTTATCATTACAGTGGGACAAAATGCAATGGCCTAATAGGAATCAACATGTGTAAACATCTGCATACTGGTCTTCTCATCGTAAGTTTTTACACCTTTTGGGATTGGCTTAGGACCCAATACAACAATACTAAGTTTTTGCAAGAACTAAAAATAAATGATGGGGATTAATTCAATGGTTGTCCAACTACCATGGACATAACTAAACCACTAATTATGAAAATAAGGTTAGGCATGTCAAATAGGAAACGCCTTCAATGTAATAATAAATTCAATATTAAATTTAATTTTCAATTATAATTATTATAAAATATTACTAAAACAACTTTTATTGTAATTAATTTTGATTCTAATTATTTTTTAAAATAAAAAAATTAAATAAAACATAAGTAGTAATCTAAAAAGTAGAAAAAAAATCCTTTAAAATATATATATTAACATTATTTCCCATAATATTCATGATATATTAAATTTTGTCCAAATAAATTTAAAAAGGTGATTAAGTAGTATAAATCTCCAATAGAACAATAGGTAAAGCATGTGAACTTTGGGTGATCTTTTTTCTTGGACCCCATCTTCATCAACTGTAATTTCTTTGACAAGCCAAAAATATTTATTATCATTGAATGATGGGTTTGAATCGACCGTGCAAGCATGAAAATAATACTAATGTATTATCTCTGTGATTATTTTTTGTTATTAGTTAAGGCAAAGTCATATGAGTCACACTACACTGAGAGCCTATAGTTACCGAACACCGAGTGCATGTATTAAATGCATCGAGTTGACAGTTACCCAGTACTGAAAGATCAAGTTAACCGAGCAAAGATAAGTTACTCTACTGAGTTATTTAATTGATTGTAAAGTGATAAGGATGCATTTAATACATTGATAGAGAATTAATTGTGATTATACAATGCACGTAGATCATTTTTTTACACGATCAACGGTCGAGATAATTCAAAGAGAAGAGCTGAGAAGCAGGTTAAGCGGTTAATGAAAGTTTGTTATTTCCAAGAAAAACACCAAGTACCAAGGTAAAAGTGACATAGTCACCGAGCGAAAAAGAAGATCTAGAATGGTTAAAAAAATCATAGTGCACCTAACTCACAAGATTAGGAAGAAATAAATATTATATTTAAAGAGAAGAAGACAAAGAGACACTGAGTGATGATACAGAGAGAAGGTTGATATTGTTAAAGGAGTTATATTGAAGAACAAAGATCAGAGCAGAGAGCACTGAGTTGATATCTAGCTACAACAGAGAAAATCTGAGCATTGTTATAGTTTGAGATTGAGGTAACACAATATTTCAGAGCACATAGAGTGTGATCAACATTTGTTTGATACAATATAGCAGACATTGCTAAGTTGGTAGTACTATTTGATTGAGAGCTAGAAATCCCAATACTTAGTAGATGATCTTAACCGATCTAATATATGTAAAACCTTTAACAGGGTACATTTCTAAGTCTAGAGATTGTAAAATCCTCTAACCAGATAGACCCAACAAGTCTTTGTATACTGTTAATCAGGTAAGCTATCAAAATGGATAAACTTTGCAAGTTCTAACCGAGCACCCTTTATATTGTAGTTAGTGAAGGTTGTGGGTATCATACCCCAGTTTTATCCTCTAACCAAGGATTTATGTGTAAATAAAATAATTGAGTTATGATTTCATTTACTTAAATGTTTTGATGTTATGTTTTATGAGGATTATATTAGTTTCATTTCAAGTTATTGAATTTGGTAAACAAAAAGCAATAGTATATAGTTGTAGACAGTTTTAGTTATAAAAGTTTTTGTACTACCGATTCACCCCTCCCCTCTCAGTCCCAAATTTTTATAGTCATTCCAAAAATTGGTATCAGAGCTACTACTCTTGAGTTATAAGGTTTGACCACCTGAGATTTAAAGATCTTAATTCATGGAAACTTTTAGGCAATTCAAAAGAATTGATGGTCTTGAATCTGAGTTGAAAAGTGAAAGAGTTATTCGTTGATCTGAAGAAGAAACTTGAGAAGTCTCTAAGGGTTAGATTCAAAATATATGATGAACTGAAGGTTACACAAGAACAATTTGATACACTTGAGACATAATCTGAAGGTAGTGGTATTGATGAGTCCGAGACAGATATAAAAGAACTATTACAAAATAATGATACATTTACCGAGCAGTTGGACCTAATGAAGATTGATCTTGAAACTAACATGATAAGAATGACTGAATTGGTTGAAGGAAATAGGATTGTTGAAGATGAAAAGAAAATGGCAGAAGATGATAAAAGACAAGTTGAAATCAAGCTATTAGGAAAAGATAATGAGATCATGAGAATGACACAAGTTCACTATGACATGACCGACCAAATTTTGAGTGCAAATCAAGATAACAAAAGAAAATATTTTGAGAATCAAGCACTGAAAACTGAAATTGAAAGAGTGGGTCAAATACTAAAAGCTAAGAAAGATGCAAGTTCGATACTAAAAATAAATGAAGAAGCACTGAAATCTCTGGATCAGCAGTTCAATAATCATAAGCAAACAAATGACAAAATAGGAATTAGCTTCAAAGAGGACAACACTACCGAGAAAGGAGAATCATCAAATGCATAGAAAGATGAAAGTATGATGAAGGGTGCTCCCCTTAATGCCACAAACACATAACAGAAACAGTGAAGCAACAACAATTTGCAAGAATAGAAAATGAGCTTCTTATTATCTCCACAAATGTGGAATTAAAAAATTTCAGAATTACAATATGCAAAGCCACATGGGCATTCCCCTTACAATATTCTGTAGGACAAAGCCTCAAATTATTACCTAGATCTACCCAGAACTGCCCTAGACAACACTACGGGCCTTCTTTATATAGGCAATTTCCACCGCCCGAGAAGGTTTCAGAAATTTAGCCCATAGGGCTGACCAAACTTAGAATTATTTTATTTTACAATTTATTACATCATAGTCGGCCCAAAATAACTTTTGAAACCCGAACAAAAATTTTGAAGAAAAAATATTTTCTGCCATTTCAGGTGACCCAACTTCCGAAGACCATAAGTCATCGCCAGTTGACCTGATTGACTATTATGACCTCAATCTAGAAAGGCCATGAAGCACTCTACAGGCTCACCAGTGCAAGCACCTATCACCCAAATTTTTGACCTCATCCGAGGCCTCTAAAGCCTTCAAAATTGAGTTCAAAGTTTTTGTACCCTACTGCCAATACCGAAAATCTTTAATATCTTCAAAACTAGACCTGATCTAGCCATGAAACTTTACTGGTAGGTTGATAAGACTGAGATGAACCTTCACATATGAAATCAGAACATTCTAAGATCATATGACCAACTTACTAAAAATAGTAAGTTTCCATAGATAGTAGCTCTGCACAAGATAGCCCTTATTGAAAAGCAAACAAAAATATTTTTGGGTGATGCAAGATTTCCCTTACACCCAGGATGCTCTTGCATCAAAGTACTACACCCCCACCAAAATAGAAGAATCCA
Source organism: Thuja plicata (assembly GCA_018584345.1). Taxonomy (NCBI): domain Eukaryota; kingdom Viridiplantae; phylum Streptophyta; class Pinopsida; order Cupressales; family Cupressaceae; genus Thuja; species Thuja plicata. Next base: position 3,542,604 of record MU223366.1, on the reverse strand, counting down.
AGTTGCAATTATTGTGGGAAGAAAGGACATACTGCTAATGCCTGCAGGAGCAGGAAAGGTAAATCATCGAGTACACCTAAGTTTGATGGTTATTATTTTAGATGAAATAGGTATGGACATCAAGCATTTGAATGCACAAAGTTAATCTTTCTAATAATACAAGGAAACCTAAGTTTGATGGTTATTACAAGAATTGTAACAAGTTTAAACACAAAGCTAAAGAGTGTAGAACAAAGAAGAGAAATGAAAAATGGAAGCCTAACTGAGAGAATGCAAATACTAACTGAGCAATAATTTCTATACCATAGGACTATAATACAATAATTTTATGTTTATCATGTGGAAGATATGGACACATTGCTACAAATTGCATGTTGATGCATGGAAAGAACAACATAAGAGCATGGAGAAACCCTAGCATGGCATGTTTTCATTGTCATAAGGTAGGACACATTGTGAGGAATTGTAGATATTGATGTGATGCACCAACCAAAGATGAATCTAAAGTAAAATCCCATACTGTTGTTGATGAAATCTAAGAAAAAATGAACCGAATCTAGAGGAGAAAGACCTAGGATGAAGGGACATCATTCGGCAGCACAGAATGCACCATCTCTACTGACTTGGTTGCACGGAGCTCCACCTAATTGGTGAGAGGTGTGTAGGAACTGCATGCTTATAATAAATCCTACTTGAGTTCCTAAAATAAGAGTTGAGATCCGTATCAGCATATTTAGATGCATTTGGATAAGTTGTGAAAGTTTTGGATGAATATTGTTATATATGGTTATTTTGTTTAACTTGGTGAAGCAAAGTAACTATGCAATCAATTCAAATTTAAAAAGGGACTCGACAAGAGAATTTATTGCACATTAATAGAGTCGTTAGAAACCCTAATCGTGGAAAAGATATAAATTATATCATTTTGCAAATCATTTGAACCTAACATTTTTAGAAGAGCATTGAGCACATTTGTAGAGCGACTATTCCATGTGAATTTAAGCAATTTGGAGGATACAATTCTGAGTTATATGTGGTACACTGAGTTGTGTTTGCGAAGTCAAGGGTATTATCAAGTGTGCCCTTGTTTTTTTTTTGCATACATTTTGAAGTGATCATGGCACCGAAGATGCAGACACCAGTCCTAGTGAATAATTTTTAACCAGTGAATCTGAAATGCAATTTTCCCTCAACTATAGCCACAGAAAATGACATGATGGGAGCATTGTCTTCAATTCTTCTATGAGTTATTTTAATTGAAGACATCTGCACATTCATACATTGTAAAATTAAAGATCTATGTATAACTGAGATAGATGATTCATTTAGCAAGTTGTGCATGGATAAAAAATTCAAAGATGAGCACACCCATATGAAAACCAAAGGATCGGTTCATGCTATACATCTACCGAGGGTATTCAAGCCCGAGTGGGATAGAATGGTACTCAACCGAGTACACAACCAGTTCATGTGGTTGATGAACCGATTAAAATCACTAAGCATGTGTTTCACATCATCACTATATTACCAATTGAAGACAGACAAGAGGAAATGAAGTAGATCAACAAGGGAAAGCTCACTGAGCTCACTAAAGCACAACAGGATGGCAGAGGAATGAGGATATCAACTATGATAGATCTCGTGCTAAGGTTTTGCATGTAACATCATATCTTACTGAGTGTTCCCATCGTTCCAAGTGGACAGTGTTCCATTTTTGAGCAGTTGATCTAGCGTACAAGATTGTAAAGAAAGGTTTACATATAAACCTCTGTGAAGTTTTGCTGAAGTAGTTAGAAGACAACATGAACACTAGAAAGAAAATACCAACACTTAGAAATTTGGTTCATTATTGGTATTTATTTTCTTCTATTATCAAAATTCATTTCCCTCCATTGGAGATGTAGTTTGGAAGACTGATAGGCCAATTATATATCAAATACATGAGTTTATAGACATCTTAGGAGATAATGTGATGCAATCATGTCTGATTATTATCTGAAGTTCCAAGCTAGAATGTACAAAAGGTATAGAACACCACCTCAACTAGTTGTGAAATATCAGGACAACATTTATTTTCAAGTTGATACAGATGGTTGTATAGTCAAATCTATAGAACTGAGAGTTTAATGGATTCAACCGATGGGTTATGAAATGGATATTGATATAGGCTCTAAAGATATTGAAGATGAAGTTGTTGTGACATTAATGAGATATAGAGTAACAGATACTAAGCTTGCAGATAAGTTACCAGAGGAACTCTACAAAAAAATTGATGCACGTTGGAAGTATGAAATTAATGCAGAGAATGAGATGAGAGAGATCTCTTGTGCATACTATTCTTGACCTGGCACCATATGAGATTGAAGATGCATTGAAGAAACATTCAAATAAATTTATAATAAAGGGAAGAACCCTAAGTATAATGAATTGAGACCTACAATCAGTAGAGAATGATAATGCTAAGAAATGGAAAGAAATATATCATAAAAATGACAACAAGAAACAAGACAGCAAGAAAAGTCAAGGTGATACAATCATTGAACAGGTAAAGAACAACACATACCAAGTACATCCAATTGATCTAACCATTGATAATGCATAATTAATCATTGAAGATGCATTGGAGGATATTGATCCTGCAAAGGAGTTGTCAAAGGATGAAGATGTAATGGATATGCAAGTACCAGACACCGAGTATATTGATATAGATGTTGCACCATTGTAAAGTACTGATCCCATATTGGTACAAGTATAAAGTTATTTACTATGCAAATTGGTACTACTAAAGTTGCACAAGATATGGCAACTGAGTCACCATTTGACACATGAAAAGGAAATGTTGATAAGCCAGAGGCTACAGAGACTAAATATAATAAGGATACTATGTTAGAAGCTCCAACTAACATAGAAGGACAGAAGTAGAATACACCACTAGTTGAAACATCCCATGTATAGAATGATCAAAAGACACATGATACAGAAAAATAAATGTTGTAGGAATCAAATCTAAAAGGCAAGGGTGTAGAGAAAGAAGAAACAAAAAAAAAAGAGTAAGTTAAAGCAGAGGAAAGCATATCTTGTCACCATACCAAATCACCAGATGCAAAAATGGCATCACATTCTAAATGCTCTACTAGAGAGAGAAGACTAATTGAGAAAAAGAAGAGTAAGAAGAGGAAACATGTGATTGATTTGAGTAAGCCCATCATCATACCACCCAGAGATCCTACTATGATGAAGCCAAAGGAATTTCACAATTATGCAAAACTTATAGCTCAAAAGAATGAGCAAGAGAAACTATTGGCAAAGAAGAAAAAGGTTTATATTCTAGAAGATGTTAAAGAATTTTTTCAGGAGATTATTCCTGAAGTTAACATTGATGATACTGAGCCACTACTAGACCAAGTTGGAAATTTAGTCCATCAAATCAAAGGATCAAACAAAGACATGATAGACTACATTTTAAAGATTCAGGAGGCATCTATGGAAAAGAAATTGATGGAGGACCTACTCTAAAATATTGCTTTAGTGAAGGTAACTCTTTCTAAGTTTTGTTCCAAAGTTGAAGAATAATTACAGTCCATCATTTTATTGCTTCATAAATTTTGTATTCTTTCTAACTTTATTGAAGACGTTAAGAAGAAAGAGGCAAATACTGAAAAAGATCTAACTAAGCAGAGCTTGCAAAGGTAACTACCGAGCCTGGCAAATTCTAGACATATTACTCAAAGATACAGGTACTCATGGGAGTTCATCACTCATTGAGACGGGAGGAAAACAAGATAAGATTAGAGTTGCTTGAAATGCAAGCATTGATAATTCCCCATATGCAATCAATGTAGATACATCTAAAGAAATGAAAAGAACTAGAAATGTTTCCAGAGCTTAGCACCCTGGATACTATAGTTGATTTATTGGAAAACATAAATGAACATATTGTGATACTAAAAAATTTCTAAGATACTTGGAAAATTCTACTATCTGGATAATAGCAAAGGTATAAACACATTTTATATATATACGTTTACTGTTGAGACTTTTTATCAAAAAAAGGGAAATATAGATAGAGCTCTGAAAAATCAAAATAAAAAAAGAAAATAGAGTCAATTCAAAATCACAAAAAAAAGTATATATGTGAAAAAAGAAAAAGCTGAGAAGAGTTGTAGATATTTTGTATAGAGTAACAACTGAGGGGGAGTTACTATTTTTGATGAATTTGAGGTTTTTTGTCCAAATTCTCAACTAATGTCAAATGGGGAGATTGTTATCTCTATAAATATTTTGTTGTCATTTGGTAAGGCAAAGTCATATGAGTCAGAAGAATCAATCGGTGAAAGGGAGAAAAGAAAATATTTGACTACTCGGTAATGTACACCGAGCAAGGCAGTGAATCTAGTAAAGCACATACACTACACCAAGAGCCTACAGTTATCAAACACCAAGTGCATATGAAGTACACCGAGTTGAGAGTTATCGAGTACTAAAAGATCAAGTTAACCGAGTAAAGAGAAGTTACTCTATCGAGTTACTTATTTGATTGTAAAGTGATAAGGACACATTTAATACATTGATACATCATTAAATGTGATTATACAATGCACGTAGATCAATTTGTTACATGATCAATGATCAAGATAATTCAAAGAGAATATCTGAGAAGAATATTAAGTGGTTAATCAAAGTTTGTTATTTCCAAGAAAAAAACCAAGTACCGAGGTAAAAGTGACATAGTCACTAAGCAGAAAAGAAGATCTAACAATTAAAAAAAATCACAGCACACCTGACGCAAAAGATTAAGATGCAGTAAATCTTATATTTAAAGAGTAGAAGGCAGAGAGATAGTGAGTCATGATGAAGAGAGAAGGTTGATATTATTAAAGGAGTTATATTAAAGAACATAGATCAGAGCACCGAGCTAATATCTAGTGATAGTAGAGAAAATCCAAGGAGTGTTACAATTTGAGATTGAGGTAACACAATATTTTAAAGCACATAGAGTCTGATCATCATTTGTTTTTATGAAATATAGCAGACATTGATAAGTTGTTAAAACTATTGTATTGAGAGCTAGAAATCCCAATACGGGGTAGATCTTAACCAGCCTGATATATGTAAAACCTTTAACAAGGTACATCTCTAAGTGTAGATATTGTAAAACCCTCTAACCCGGGTAGACCTAATAAGTCTTTGGAAACTCTTAACTAGGTAAGCTATCAAAATGGCTAAACTTTGTAAGCTCTAACCAAGCACCCTTTATAGTGCAGTTAGTGAAGGTTGTGGGTATCATCCCCACCATAGTTTTGTCCTCTAACCAAGGATTTATGTGTAAACACAATCATGGAGTTATGATTTCTTTTACTTAAATATTTTAATTTTATGTTTTATGAGCATTATATTAGTTTCATTTCAAGTTATTGAATTTGGTAAACAACAAGCAAAAGTATATGTTTGTATACAATTTCAGTTATAAAGTTTTTGTGGTACTGATCCACCCCTCCCCTCTCAATCCCAACTTTCCATATTCATTCCAACATAATGGAATAGTGATATAAAATGAAAGAAGAGTGATAGTGTATTTTCCTTGTACATCAAGCAAGGAAAAATCAATGGACAGAATTGTTTCAATTATTAACCATAGTAACATGTACGATTAAGAAAATCAAACCAAAAACTTGGGTGACCACGATATTTTCAATGGTTTTCCACCCTCGTGGATAAACAAGCACCATTAGATTTCACTTTACAACTCCTCACATAGTAAATTTTTATTTCACGTTCCCAATTTACACATTGTTAAAAATCATAATTTCAACCCATAACCTTTGGAAACTTTATATCTCTTGTCCAATTAATTATATATTTGATGGAGCATAATACAATAAATTTTTAATGGTTTGATATTTCCTTGTAAACCATACTATAAGTAATCACTCTGAAAATTCCCTCAGAAATAATGAAAATTTTATATCTCTAGAATGGAAAGTGATACCGTCTTAACACTTTGCCACATTTGGTAGATTGGCTATATATTCTAGATCTTATGAAATGTTAATTTATTCTCATAAATCACTCATGCTATACAACTTCCTATGATTTTTCAATCGACATGATAGAAATCCTCCTTTAAACTAACAATAATGCGTCTTCCACAACTAAATTTATTTAAAGATGAGTATTTGAACCAAATTGTTAATTGGAAAGATGAGATACCAGATAAAGCATACTAATTTACATTGCCTTACAAGGACCTCATAAGCATACCAATCTCCCACATCATTAGGTTATCGTCGATGTGTTGAGATCTGCAATTTGTGTTTCTTTTGGCTTACCCTCGGGGCTCGATGCTCACTATTCAAAATCTTCCTCATAACTAAGTTAGTGGTAGGTCAAAAAAGTCATTTCTAATGTCGCCCAACAAAAGGACACTAAAAACAAAAATAAAAAATACAAATTGGGAAAAGACAACAAACCAAAAATCTTGGGCAACCACGATATTTTTTATGGTCGTCCACCCTTCCGAATAAATGTGCTCTGCTAAATTTCACTTTTTAGCTCCTCCTTCTCACATAGTAAATTTTTATTTCACTCTCAATTTACACATTGTTAAATATCATAATTCAACACACAACGTTATGACAAATTTATATCTCTTGTGTAATGAACTACATATATGATAGAGAATAATACCATGACTTTGCATTGGTTTGATATCTTCTTGTGAAAGATTTCCATTCTCTAGATAATGACTCCAAACATTCCCTCAAAAATAATGAAAATTTAATATCTCCAGACTAGAAAGTGATATCATCTTAAAAAATTTCCACATTAGGCACAGACAGACTTTATACCAAATCTTACAAAATGTTAATGTATTCTCATAAATCTCTTGTATTGTACAAGTGCCTTTAATTTTTCAATTGAAATGATAAAGAACATAGTTTAAACTAACAATGAAGCCTCTTCCACAACTAAATTTATTTAGAGATGAATGTTTGAACCAAAATGGTAATTAGAAAGATGAGTTACTAGATAAAGAAAACAAATTTTCAATTCCTTACAAAGACCTCAGAAGCGTGTCAAGCTCTGCAATTTGGGTTTCTTTTTCCTTTCCCTTTAGAACCGATGCTCACTATTCAAAATCTTCCTTAGAAATAAGTTAGCAGTAGGTAAAACAAGTCATTTCCATTGCTGCCCAACAAAAGGATGCTAAAAAGGTAAAGCGAAGATACAAATTGAAAAAGGATAGAAAGCCAAGAAACTTGGACGACCACGATATATTTGATGGTTGTCCACCCTTTCATATAAACATTCTCTTTTAGATTTCACTATTAAGCTCCTCCTCGCATAGTAAATTTTTATTTCACACTCTCAATTTACACATTGTTAAAAATCATAATTTTGACCCACAACCTATGAAAACTTTATATCTCTTGTCCAATGAGCTACATATGTGATGGAGAAAAATACTATAACTTTTAGTTGTTTTGATTTTTTCTTGTAAAATATTTCCATACTATAGATAATGACTCCAAAAATTCCCTCAAAAATAATGAGAATTTTATATCTCCTGGAAAGTGATACCATCTTAAAACTTTGTCACATTAGGCATAGATTGGCTCTATATTCTAGATGTTACAAAATATTAATTTATTCTCATAAATTACTCATATTTTGCAAATGCCTTTGAGTTGTCAATTGAAATGGTAAAAATCCTCCTTTAAACTAACAATTAAGCCTCTTCCACAACTAAATTTATTTAAAGATGGGTGTTTGAACCAAAATGGTAACTGGAAAGATGGCGTACCAAATAAAGAAGACTAATTTACAGTGCCTTACAAAGACCTCATAAGTGTGTTGACCTCCCATACTGGTAGGCTCTCGTCAATGTGTCAAGCTCTTCAATTTGTGTTTATTTTGCCTTGCCCTTTCGACCCAATGCTCATTGTTCAAAATCTTCTTCAGAAATAAGTTAGCGGTAGGTAAAACAAGACATTTCTGATGGTGCCCAATAAAAGGACGCTGAAAAAGAAAAGCAAAGATACAAATTGGAAAAGACATCAAACCCAAAATACTTGGACGACCATGATATTTTTTATGGTCGTCCACCCTTCTGAATAAACATGCACCCTTAGATTGCACTTTTCACCTTCTCCTCCTCACATAGTAAACACCTTCAGCATAATTAAATCTATATGACATACCTATTATAGAGATATCAATCTCCGACGAATATGGTTAAATATGTTAAAAGATATTATTGTATTTTAATTAGCATTAAAAATTATAATTAAAATATGATTAATAAATTAAATTATTATTAAAATGTGATTATCTTATTATGTTTGACCTTTTTTATTGTTATTAGAATTAGATTAAACTCCTTAAAAAATAAAAATAAAATAATTAGTGTCAAATTATTATTATTATTATATTTTTTTAATATTTGACAAAAAAATATATGTATTAAAATTATGTCACTATTATTATATTTGAAAGGAAAAAATCAAGAGCAAGGAAATAAACAAGAATCCAAGAGAGTTATTTGAAGAGAAGATTGTTACCATGAGAAATGCAAAAACTAGGAGCATACACCAAAAGAGCCAAGATAGGGAGACAAGAAGTTTTGAAAGGGTAAAAGCAAAGAAAAATACCACCTTTCCAATGGATCTCTCAAAATTGTATAAACTTCACTTGCATTTATAAGCATGACCTAATTATAATAAATCAACTATAGGGGACTTTATGTAAAGATGCATTATAGAATATGAGATATCTATTTGTTATTGTCTTTCAAAACATTGATAACATATTTCTCTTCAAAGAGCCTTCCATCAACATCAATAGATGGGGTGTTTGAGTTGGAAATGATGTTATTGACCTATATAAAATCCTATAAATGTGAATAATTTGAATTCCTAATATTTTAAGCAAGAAATTGTATGGGATACAAAATATTTATTGTAGTACAAAATAAAGTTTCTAGCTACTTCAGATTTGATCAAACTTGGGGCATCTAATTATCTCTAAATCTTAAACATTTAGCAAGCCACAATGAATACATTTTTGTTCCCATTATTATATGTAGCCTTGTAATTCCATTTGGTATTTAATAGATGTAATTCCAAAACAAATCATAAATTTGTGATTTTGGAAGGAATCATACTACTTTAAAGTTACCTATCAAGTTTCATCATATTTGATAATTCTATATTTGTTTACCAATATACAATGACACAAAATTAATTATTTTATTTGTTGTATAGAATAAATAAATTCAAATAATTCTATATTAATAATTCTTTTATTTTTTGCCTCTATAGTTTCTTTCATAGGTCATTCTTACTAATTAGGGTCATCAAATTCTAAATACTAAGGTGATAAAAACACCAAAGTAATTCTAACTTGAGTATCCTTTTAGTGTGATACTAAACCTTTCTATAGATATTTGAAAAAGGTTATAAACATAATGATTATCATGGATTGTGGAAGCTTCATGAATTTTATTTAGTGGTTATAGAGTTCTATAACTAATTTTTCATAAATGTGTCTAGTTGAATTACAACTTCCATGTTCTATATAATTGTGTTAATTTGTGAGATAATTATGTTGGAATTATATGATGTGCCCAGTGACTGAGAGGCAGTGGGGTGAATTAGAAACCAATAAAAATTAATCATTTTAATCCACAATTAGATTAACTTATTTGTTTGCATGCATAGAACTTGAAAGTAAAAGAATCATACAGAACACATCACACAATATTTGGTTACCCAGAAACCTTCCAAAAGAAAGTAAAACTAGGGTGGGGATGATACCCACAAGATTTAGTACTGCAATATAAATTTAGCCTATTAGAGCTTACAATGACTACTTCTGATAGTCTACCCTGTTAGGAGCATAGAAAGGACTGTTAGGTCCACCTTGTTAAAGGATTTTCTACAATATAAAAAGTAATGCAACTTTGTTAAGAGGTTTACAAAAAGGACTGTTAGGTCCACCTTGTTAAAGGATTTTGTTGATCCACCTGTGAGAATGAATCAATGAAGATCTTCTGTGTGCAACTATGACTACTGAATAAGATCCTTTTGAATATAACTAATCACCTCAATGTGACAGATGAGACTCTGTTGTCCTGAATATTTATGTACTTAACTCAAACTGTCATTCACATGCCTTATGCATACATTCTCATAATATTCTTTTCTTCTCTTATGTTGAATAAAATAAACTATCTTATATATATATA
>MU223366.1:3487884-3508854 GCA_018584345.1 Thuja plicata | reverse complement strand
GTTTGGGATTGAGAAGAGGCTAGTCAGAATTGTAGACAAGTCCTAGGCGAGCTAAATGGTCTAGCTAGAGAACTTGTAGGAGAGAGAGATAGAAGGAGAAGGTGCATGACTGACTTTATTCAGTCATAAAGAGGAAGATAAGGTAGAGAGTGAAGCATTTTGGTGGGTAGGAAACCTAAGAGAGAGGGAGTGTAGAAGTCCTTCTAGTTAGGGTCTGAGAGTAACCCTAAGAGACTCAAGTGTTAGTCTAGAGGATCCTAAAGTGAATAGGGTCCAAGGTAAGATTCCTAAAAGAGAGTAGGAGTCTAGGAGAGCAAGGTCACCTCCCCATCACTTTGTATTTACCTTTTCCTCACTTCATTCTTCTATCCATAAGTGCTTCTATTTCATCTAGATCTTCTTCTTCACTTTCACTTTCACTATCCCTTCTAGATGTGTGTCTATGACTTTATTTGTTTATTCTCATGAAAGATTTAAATGCAGACTCTAGGTTTGGTAAGACACTTTTATCAAAGTTATTCATCTCAAATAAAATCAGTCTACCAATTAAACTATCAAGAGTAACTATATTTTTTGCTACTGCTCTCATTTCTTGAATGGCAGAAACTCTAATAGCATATACAGGCAGTAAGGTTCTTAAGATTTTACTTATCAATGTCTCCTCTTCAAGTGTACCTCCAACTCCTCGTATAGAATTGACTACTTCTTTGATTCTTGTGTTGTACTGTGTGATGTTTTCTCCTTCTTTCTAGTGCAGAGGCACCTCGACATCTCACCATGTTACATAATATTACCATATTTAAGTAATTTAACTTTACATTAAAGTTGATTATTTTGGCAATGTACCAGAATGAGGGAAATGTAAATGGTTTTATAACTACCATATAATCTCTTTAAAGAGAGATGAATGTAACCAAATGAGGAAGAAGAGAGCTATGGGATATTGAAAGAGAGAGAGAGCCAAAAAAAAGAGAAAGAAAGATTCAGCTCTCTGGCCTTTAGCCAGAGAGCCATGCAAAGTGTAATGTGTTGTGCATGTTTTGAAGTTTAATAGATTGTAATTCCTTGAAATGGTTTTTTCAAATGTATTTTGATTTCTCCCTCTCTATCAATAATGTTATTTCCTTATGCATTGGTTTTTGTGCTATTTGAAGTCAACTGTTTATGTATCAGGTTTGAGTATTAATTAGACAATGCTGGTTATACATATCAGTTTCTCCAGTAGAGATTTACAGTGCTTGTTATATTAGAATAACATGCAAATTTTTCTTTATGATGGTTCTTTATGTAATCCCGATTGGGAAGGTGGAGTGGTTTCAAATGGTGGTGAAAATTGTTATCAAAGGTAGTGGGGTTGGTGAATACCCACGTGGACACCATATGGTGACAGTCTTACTAGAAGGAGCCGCAAGCAGGTTACTTGAAGTAAGAGTGGTGTACAATAGCTGAATGATATTTCATATCATTTTTGAATCAACATCTATGTATAGCTCAGTCTTCGCAGTTGGAAATGAAAGGTGGTGAACGTAATAGATAAGTGCATGCTCATGATTTGACCGACCGTGAAGAGGATAGACTACAAAAGATCTTGTGGAGAGATCTGTGATAGAAGAAAAGGTGGCGAGCATATTTCTAATTGTGCTCATGATAGTAGTGCGATAGAACCACTAAGGTGGTACAGTGATAGTAGAAACCCGAACGAGATTTGCAGAGGAAGATTCTCTCTTGTTGGTCGGTGACCCAAGAGAGAATCAATGAATGATTGGGAAAGATGGTGAACGTATTTTTTATATGTATATGTGCATGGTCGTGTTGCGGTAGGCCCGTGTGAAGGGATTCAATACTCAGTCCATAGTGAAGTTCGGGAAAGATCTATTTGTAGTTAGCATGGTCGACCAACAAAGACCATTATATCTTGAGCCCAGTGTTTGAAAATAGAGAGAACTTGGTGGACATGCAATACACTTGCATGCTTATGTGTGGTTAGACCTGTGAGATGATAAGATCAATCTTAGTCCATGGAAACCGCAAGCATGCAACACTCATCGAGAATTGGTGAGTAGATTCAGTGTTTGATCATGGATACATTGAATTGACATTGTTGTTATGAGAATAATATAAAGATTATGAGCCTCTATTAAAGAGATATGTAGGTTAGGAAGAATACCATCTATGTTTATAGAGAATAATAGATGTAATGCAGAGACAAAGAGAATCTTCGAAGAAGATTCAAGGAAGCTAATGAAGTATATGCAAATTTGTAGAATGACATGATGACATTTATGCATAAGTAGAAGTTTGTCTTGATGCTCTCTGCATCACTTTCATTCTGAGATCATCAAAATTTCCTCTAAGGATTTCTACCTTGGCTCTTAGAACATTTGTATCACCTTCATGTGCAAGCTTCAGTTTGTCCCACATCTTCTTTGCAGTTTTGCAATCTTTGACATCTTCAAATTCAATATCAGAGAGTGAGGAATAAAGCTCTCTGACCATGCAGTTGTGCTCATGCTTCTCTCTCAATTGATCTACTGTTAATGCTCCTATGGGAAACACATATTCAGTATCTAGGAATTGAGTAACATCATTACCAATACCTGATAAGGGGAATCCTATCCTGCTTTGCCATGAAGCAAAGTTATCTTTGTTCAACTTGGGCACATCTCTTCTGTTCATGTTGTGATCTTTAGCTTAGGTCTTTGAAACCTTCCTTCTAAGCACACAATCTCTAATACCAATTGTTAGTAATAACTGAGAGGGGGTGGTGAATCAGTGGCCTCAAACTTATCCTTCAAACTTAACCACCAATCAATAAATCTCAGATTATTATGTCCCTACAAGATGCATGCCATTAAATACTAAGAATGATTAATTTTCTGTCGATTTCCACTATCAATCCTTATTCTTTCTTGATTAACGATAAGCAGTATAACTATTTACCAAACCTCGGTAAATAAGCAGAGTATACCGATCAATCCAGAGTTAGCTATGTAAGATACAAAATAATCAAGAAATGAATCATACACACATAACGAATGAATTTTAACATGGAAACCTTGTTAAGGGAAAAACCACTGGGACCGTTACCCCAAATTTTCACTCTTATGAAGTGAGCCCTATTAGGAGCCAACCTTGTTAAAGGTTACAAACACACTATTAAGTGTGACCTTTTAAGAGTATTTTATACAAAGAGGTTGTCACTTAGTATCGGGCATCTATTGCTAGCATCCTTGAATCAGCCTCCTTCTTAGACTGTCAATAGGTATTGGGAAAGTCCAATGCTACTTTCATGAATCAACCTTTTTGGCACTCCTTGAGATGTACCTCAATATATAGAAGATTGTTAAGTCCTGCTTGGTTAAAAGACTTGATACTTCAATGGTTAAACTGAAACACTATGTTCTGTTCATATTGCAACTTAAATTGTAGATTTTTAGATTTATTTAAGTACATTACCTCTCTGACCAATGTATCAATTCAATCCTTGTGCTCCACACTTTCTGCTCGGTGATGTTATGCTCACTGTTTGTCGGTGTCTGCAGAATTCCTTATCTCTTCCTTCATCTTGTTTGATCAACACTGCATGAAATTTTTCTTCATCTTTTTCTCTTCAGCATCCTCTTTTTATTCACTCCCCTTAATCCCATCCATAAATGAAATAAGCTTGTCTCTTATATAAACATAATGTTCATCATTTCTTGGTTCTTGATTCTTGGCATGATAAACAATCCAGCCAATTATATTTAAAGCATAACTCCTTATTTATCTTGTAGATATCTTCTTGCCAGCTGTATAAATCAGCTTTAAATCAATCACTTATCTCTGGTCGAATAAAACAAAGTAGACAACTACTTAAGTCTATATTTAGCTCTGCTAGCTAGATATTGTGTCATTTTATGAACTCTCTGTTCTATCAGTCACCACTGTAGTTAGTCGTTAGTGAAAATTGATTGATCTATTGGTGAGACTCCAGTTAGCTTCGTGGTCTCCACCCGTCGGGCATCATTGAAATTTTACTCGTCGGGAAACCTTCTGACTTTGCTTGTCGGGCAACCTTCTGACTTTGCTCGTCAGGGATGTTGTGGTTTTGCTTCATTTGGAAACACTATGCTTCTGATCATCGGGTATCACTGTGACTGTTCTTCTTTTCTCTTTCCATCGGGTGCACTCCGTTGGTGTTGTTTGTCACTTAGTGAATACTTGACTTTTATGCATTGCTGAAAGCATAACTTTGGTTCCTTTGGTTCTCTGAAGTCTTTGGCATTGTGTACATGACCGTACATATGATATGAAGTTGACATCAATGACCATACAGTCCATTAATTGATTTAATGACCTGCATTATCTTCAACTTAACATTATCACACATTCAATCAGTTACATGGCATCATCATTTTCTATCCTTACATTGACAACTTCTTGTGTTGCATTGTTGAGTTGACTTACCAAATCAGTTTGCTGAAGTGACAAGTGTAGGATTTCATTTTACTTTTCTTCTAATCTTGTACTTAGCATTCTTTTATCTTCTTGTGCTTTATTTTTGTCATCTTCTGCTTTGTTCTTTAGTTCCATGACTTCACACATTCTGATTGAGTGAACTTCATGTTCTCTTTTCAACTTTTTGATTTCTTCATGTAGATTGAGATTATCTGTAAGCAAGTCTTCAATGGCTGCATCAGCTTCTTCTGAGCTCCTGTCTTTGAAAAATTCTTCAATTCTTTCTTCTATATAGTTCTTTTCGTTCATCTGCACTGCTAATTCTTTTCTTCTCTTGAGGGAAAGAGAGAGTTTCTCCTTAAGTATTATGATCTGATCCATGGCCACTTTAAGATCTATCTTTTCATTCTCAATGGCTTTCTCCAGTTTGTATGTTTCCATTTCCTCTGAACTTTCTCAAGTTGTTAAACTTCTAATAAGAGAACCACTGCTCTGATACCAATTGTTGGAATTATATGATGTACCCAGTGACTGGGAGGGGGGTGAATCGGGAACCAATAAAACTTAATCCTTTTAATCCATAATTAGATTAACTTATTTGTTTGCATGCATATTACTCCATTAATAGATTTAATTGGAAAAAAGGTTTGTGATTATTCATTTGATGAACTTCTTTAATAATTAAAAATATTATATTAATATTCAAAAAATGTATAAATGTACATAATTTTATATTCAAATACATAATCATTTGTAGGTGATATTTATAAGTAATGTGATATATAGTTTTAGAAAATAGAATTTTAATGTTCTTCTTATGTTTGTATTAGAGAATGTGTTCATTTTAAACATTGTCATGAATGAGTTTTAATAATAAAAAATAACAAATACAAACTACTAATAATTTAAGACATGACAATAAGCACTTGGGCAGCTATGTGGGACTCGTCTTTGATGTGAGGTTATAAGTTGCACAAAGAAATCAAAACTCATAATTCTTGTTATTATTATTATTTCATAGTGTAATTGTATACCTTGTGAATGAGACTTGCACCTTTAACCTAATACCATTTTGGGTTATCACATTCAGATTCTGAAGTTATTGTTTGAATTGAGAGTTAAGAGGAGGCCGAGCACGGCTTATTCGAGGAATGGAGTACAAATTGCAATGGACCAAGTTTTGGCTTGCTTATCATCGTAGTCATTTTCTACAGCAGGAAAACGCGTTTTGATTGGCCATGCAGCAAGGACAAAGTTCCGATCCAAATTGGAATGAATCGGTGGATTACATTCATAGGAATGATGACAGAGCTTCCATATGACAAGAAGAAGATTGGTGCCAGGTGTATAAGATAAAGTTTAAAAATGATAGGAGTGTTGAAAAAATAAGGCGAGGTTAGTTGTCAAAAGTTTCACACTTCTGTGTATGGCTTTGATTATGAAGAGACATTTGCACTAATCGCAAGACAGAGAAATGCCTCTTGACAGAAACATAATGTAATTGATTCATGAATGAATAAAAAATGAATTTGTGTGTGTGTTGAAAACAATACTTTGTTTTTCTAAGTTTAGATCAATAAATGGTATCAGAGCTCAAAAAGATTCAGGCATTGTATTGTGTAGAATAAGATCAGATATCAATTAAAAGAGGGGCAGAGGTTGTTTGAAGAGGTACACATCGCATGTGGATTCTAGTGGTGATAAACTGAAATAGAGAAGGGACGTTACCAGTATTGAAGGAGATTGCCAAAGGTAGAGTTTCCAGAAAAATACCAGATCACCGTTGTGAACAATGAAGCCAATAAAGCTAGTCTTTTTCTGTAATTCATACAAGCTCTAATAAATGGATCTGCAATTTAGTAAAACATAGCATCCTCTATTATTGAAACAGAGCACTCTTAAAATTCCTCCATTTTCTGATTTATGATTGTTTAATGGTTGTTACTGTCTTTTTTTCCCTGCTGTTATTCTTAGTTTTTTCGTGGTGCTACGATGACTGGATGAATTCCCGCACTGATTAATTTGTGGGTCCCTATGAAATATATCCTGTTTGATATGTACTATGCTACAGTCATACTACAGTTTGGAAGGTGAGCCGTTCACAGGATAATCGCCTATAAAATATCCTGCGATGGCCTATAGATAATAAAAAATTAATCAATTTACACTCCACCAGACTAATCTATGTTCGCTTCCTGATAAGGATACCTATTACTTGCATGCCAGTAGAGGCAAGAAATTTGACTGCAAAGCAAAGCCCATTATGCAATATCAAATCTGCAAAAGTAACTCTTTAACTTCTTGATCTTCTTGAATTTCTTCTTCTTTGTTGTTTTCATCTTCAGGATAATCATCATAACCAGCAACTCTAGCCAAAAGAGATTCAAGGATCAAATAACCCAACCTTTTATTTGCATTGTGACATGTGATTTGAACCGTCATCCCCGTAGCATTTTCTTATTTTACCTCACCTTTTGTTCTTATATATTGAAATTCCTCCCAGTAAAATTCTTCTATTTTGCCTCAGTTATTCCTGTTAGTACCTAAGTGGTGGTGTTTTCTTCATCAAAATCTATAATTGGTAAACGATACTTGTGTTTTCATCTTCTTACTCAGATGTATCATATGATTTATTTTACAGCTTTGGCAGACATTGTCCTTACATGTTGGTGGGACAATTGTGATTTAAATATTCTTTATTTTGTATTAAATATATTTTAAATTATGTTTGAATTCATTTAAGTGGATGCTTTGTTGATGAGAAGCTATCATTTCTGTATTGAAATTTTATTGAGAAACAAAATTGTTTGCTAAATGGCCTATCAATTAATGTCAAATGTTTGGTTCTTGACCTTCCACATCTCATCTCCTAGACATACTAATAAATAATATAAATTATTGTAGTGAAGCATAATTTGATACAATATATAGATATGTAAAAATATTAGTATATATGTATTGAAAATATTAACACTTGATTTGAAGAATATATATAGATGTTTATATATATACACAAACTGAAAATGTATGAAAAATAGGAATTACCAGCAACTACTTAGAAAGAATCCTAAACAAACACAATTAAGAAACCAACTCTTAATAATAAAAAATAACTAGTAAGTCTTAAAATTTATCATAATGGAACCTTGTATAGAGCAGTGTATCCCCAAAGATTTTACTCATAGAAAGATGGTGAAGAAAAAGTAACGAGAGCTGTATATCGGGAATAATTTGATAAAGGTAACGACGCTGGACAGTGTGAGATATCTTAAACAATAAGCCTACCTACCTGGACAAAACTGTGATTTTGGAGTACTCTTCTCAAGGCAACGCGGGTGCACCCGAGCTAGACGCCAAACAGCTTCTTTACAAAGTGTTGAAGCGAAACTCATCAATGCGTTGCAAGGGATCGGCAGACACAGAGAAAGCTACTGCCATGTTAAGTGGAAAACAAGGTAATGGCACTTCCAATCTCAAAACCTTGATTACGTCCCTCATCAGAGGCCTGGCCTTGGAGTCTGGATTACAACACTACAACACCACCACCATCAATCTCTCCATTTCTTCAACGTCAAATAGGCCCCCGAGGCTCTCTGCCATAGCTTCCAAAGTCCTACCCTCAGCGTGTAGACGCCATACACAATCAATGAGCCTCATGTCATGATTCTCTACCAGCCTCTTATCCAAAGCCCGCCTTCCACAGGCTATTTCCAGAGCAACAACCCTAAAACTGAAGCCATCAGACTCACGGCTACACTTTCCTGTCACGAAACATTCAGGTGCTAAGTATCCCAAAGTCCCTGCAACCACGATGGTTTGGGAAGCTACCTCAATATCGCACTTCACAAGCCACGCCAGCCCAAAATCTCCTAGCTTTGCATTCAAATCCGAATCTAACATCACATTGCTGCACTTTATATCTCTGTGCAGAATACATTGGTCCCACTCCTCATGAAGATATACAATTGCTGACGCTATGTCGCACGCAATGTTGTATCTGAGATTCCCTGGCCAAGTGATCTCCCCAAACTTTTGCAACTAGACTCGAACATATTTTTCCAGTCCTTCATCATGAATTTGGATGATGAAGGCTTAGCTAGGCACATGCAATGAGCAACTTTTGGTCAAGACTTTCTGCAAAAGTAGAAATTCATTAATGTGGAACCAAACTTCAAAATGGTTGAATGATTTTGTAGAAGAGATATTCTTTGAAGCTTTCTATGAAAAATCATCTTCCAGTAATGTCTCACCTTATTGCATTTTTTTTTGGTGAAACATGAATTAAAAATCTGACCTCTAGGGTTATCTTTGAGTATCTCTAGTGGTGGGTACGGGGGCAGCTATGTGGAGTGGATTAGCAAATGAAGGTGATTTTGGCCCATGGGTCAACAACAGAGATAATCCTATGGGATTTGGAGGCTCAAGTTAGATATATGCTTCACAGCCACCACAACCTCTCCCGACTCTTGCAGAACCCCTCCGTACACACAGCCGAAACCTCCTTGCCCAAGCTTTTATTCTTCGCTGAAGCCTTTCGTGGTGGCACTCAGCTCAGAGAATGTGAACTTCCGCGGCCCTTGACATATCTGCTCATCCAGTGCAAACAGCTGTGAAAGCCAGTGCCATCCTGATTTTATAGAACCTCTTCATTTTCTCTACTCCCAATTGGCGTGTTGTGCTGAGATGTAAGGGGGAAAGACCAGGTGAAAACTACTTCTGTATAATCACTACATATTTTTTTCTAATTAAAAAATGTTGGCACTTTGTATATTCTATCACGGTATGCTGAGACGATGAATTTACATTAAACTATTGTACGTACTTTTGCGTTTGAATTTCTCCCAATGATTGAAAAGTCAAACACGTGATTTCTTTAAGCTGTCAGCCGTCCAAGCCTCCAATCTCAAAATAAAAGCAATTTATCCTTCCCCAGCATTTAACGGTCACCGCTATCTATCATATGACATTTTGATCGTTTCAATGTGATCATTTGACAATTACAAAACTATATTAGTTGTCAAAAACAAATTATTTATTTCTTGAGAACCTTACAATCTGTTGGGAAGTAAGCATGTTCTTGTTGGATTTTGAGAAGTCTATGATAGAATATAGTGCCCTTTCTTGATTATGGTTCTTAGTGTCTTTGGCTTCCCTACCAGTTACTGGAATAGGGTTAAGGTGTTCAAAAATGCAAAAGCACATACAGATATTAATGTGGATAAGTATATGAGTTTTAAACTTAAGAGATCAATCGGGCAAGGGTGCCCATTAGCACCCTCTCTTTTTGTCATAGCTTTGGATATTCTGTATTATCTTCTTAGAAATGACAATCTCCCTCAAAATTAGAGGAATCACCTTACCTAATTAAGATGACCTTATCAATCTGAAATTTGCAAATGATACTGCACTTTTTGTCAAGTTGGAAGAAAATAATATGGACTCCCTTCTATTCAAGATGAAGACTTTCTGTCATGCCTTGGGGCCTAAACTGCCATGTGCTAAATTCATCATGTTGGGTTGGCAACCCATTCATCCACCTTGTATCTCTAAGAATGAGTTTGAATGGGGTGGTCCATCCAAGATGGCAAGGTATTAGGGCATACCTTTTGTAGTTAGCCCCTATCTCAAAGATATGTGGGAATGGGTCAAAAATAAAATTATAAATAAGATTAGAAAGTGGAACCAACCTTAGTTATCATTAGCTGGTAGAATTCAAGTTTGTTAACAGTTCTTCTCCTCCCATAACATCTATTACTCTTCTATTTGGTTATTCATTGGCTATCAAATGAACGAGATTTAGAAACTGATCAAAAACTTCTTGTGGTCAGATGGGAAAGGAAATAAAAAATAGTATTTGGTCAAGTGGAAGTGTTGCATTATGGAAAAGAAATAGGGAGGCTTAGGATTGAATGACCTTAAAATTTAGGGCATGGCTCTTGAAGTGGAATGGATATCCAAATCCGTTAATGGCAATGAAACTTGGAGAACCCTTATTCATCACAACATCAATAGAGATGTCCCAAAGAAAGTCAAATCCTAGAAGCACCTTAACTCCAAAGACATCCTAGTAGGTTCATTTCCTGTCTCTCCTGAGGTATTAAATTTGTTTAGAAGTTTCAGAAAGCTTGGGAATATGAAAAGCCTCTTCTCTCTAACGAAAACCTCGAATGTAGAATTACCATGGATGTTTCTATTTGGTGGAATCTACACTACAAAGGTAAGCCCCTTGCTTAATTGCGAGGGTGCTCGACTAAAAATTAGAGTTGTAGGGGAATAAGATGGTTTAGGGACATCATGGTCAATGGATGCCTTAAGACTTGGTCTATGCTTAGTGAGGAGTTCAATATTCCCAATACTGATTGGTGCACCTACTCCATTCTAAGAGATGTGCTTTCTACTTTCAACCCCCCCCCGGTAAGGTCCCCTATCCTAAGCATGAATAGTTCAATAAGGTTTGTGTGCCATCCTAAATTGTAAGCACCTAATTAAAGTGTACAATTTTGAACTATTTTGCACCCACCTTAGTGTGTTTTTTATAGATGAACCTCATAGAACACTTACTGGACACCTAAGTTAGAATATGGGTCCTCTTTCATTTCAATATTGTGAAAGATCTAGGATAGCCCTTATTTCTAAGTGTGCTTCTTTATTTTTCCTCCAATTAGATAATTCATTTCATCACCTAGGCCATATATTACCATTTGTGGCCTTTTCATTCTCTTCCAACCTCAAAATCAAGTATTGGTTGTAATCCTGCATCCTCTCATACCCTGGGATCGTGGTTCCAATTCGGGCCTGATTGGGTGAAACAAAACTCTTAAAACATTTTGTTGCTAGGAACACAATATTTTAAATGTTGTGTTCCTTGATATTTTGACTCAAATTTGAACTAGGGACCTATCTTGGTATTTTGATGGAGGATTTTGATTTACAGTTAGCCTTCTTGAGTTTTATCCCCCGAAATGTTGTGAGAGGTATATCACCCAATCTCTCCTCATTTTTGTATCCATTATCTATAATAAAGTATCCATAAATATCAACAAACGTTCAAGCATCAATCTATCTAGTACAAGGGAGAAAATCAAGTTTGAGATCTATCAAGCCTTCAAGTCCAAGCACTCATCATTCTTCTCAAGCATTCAACGTGTTCTCCTCTATAGATCTAGCTTATTTCCCCATTGGAGGTTGAGAAAAGGAGTTTTCTCTCAAGGAAGGAGATTCACATTAATCCACATCCATTCAAGTCTTCTCTCTCTTCTTCTCAATCAAACATTATCACGAATTACAACATCCATTCCATGAGGTTTTGTCTTTTATGATTTCATTTTGAGTTTTTGTGTTACGTCATTGTAATCACCTAAAATTGGTCTAGTAAACCCATAGCCCCTAATCCAATTAATTGGCCTTAAAAATCCTAAATCAAAGGCATTTATTGCTAGACCTTAATTATGTAAGTAATTAATCAAATTTGCTTTCATAATCAAAATAACTTGTTGAATCAAATTCTCAATCGAAGCTTAAATTATTTAATTGCTTGAACCATAGGGTTTATTTAAAATTCCTAACACTTTTAATTAAAAGAACCCCTTCACACATCGTCACAAATGTGTGAGCACATAAAATCCAAATAAAAGAAATTAAAAGGGGATAATTACCAAATTTGTCTCATTCTCCCCCAAACAAACACAAAGTTAACCAATCAACGATCATCCACTTAGATTAAGTTCACAAGGATCGAAGGAGAGTGCATCTCAACTGCCCTTCATGGCTAAGTCTTGGCCAACCATTTTGAGAAAATTCCTATAAAAGGGATAGCTCTCCTTGCTCAAAAGGAGACAATTTTAGAAGTAACATCATAATACTATTTTCTTCCTAGGTTTTTCTCATCTTTTAGAAATGCATTTTCATGGTAGCTTAGTGTTGTGCATTTTACTCCTAATTCGAATCTTAGTTTCAATTTCTTAGTATGTTGTTGCATATTTCCTAGATTAACTCATGTTTTAGAATGCATTTATCTTAGTTGCACTCATGCATTTCACTTTCATGATCTTGAGGGAAAAGTATCCAAGTTCATGCATCATGGCCATCTTTTCAATCTTCCATTTTGGAGTTGTCTAGTCACTAATTCTGAATGCCAAATTGATGAGCTTCCATTGAGAATCAAACTCGCTCCATCTAGGAAGCAATAAGCCAATTTTGAGGGTAGTTACATAATGTTAGATTTTTATTTGATGATCACTAACCTTTGAGCTAATAGTTCATTGAGTATTTTGTGTTTTCAGGTTGAAGACCACATTTACCACACACACACATATGGCGTCCATCGTGGGGCCTGAGCTGGTTTTTGGCCCCAATTCTCAATATTTTCATCATTTTTCCAAAACTACGCTCATTTTTATATGGCTTGTCATGCCTACTCGTACGAAAAATCAATAGCCTATAGTTTTTCATTTTAGAGTACATGTATTTTCGTATGAGTGTGCATTTTATTTAAATTTTCAAACTAACATGCTTTAATCATCGTATGAGAGATCATCTTTCTCTGTTTCATCGTATGGTTTGTCCTAGATTGTCATATAAGTTTTGATTCTAATTTGTCCTCTCTACTATGTCATTTCAGAAACAAAGAGCACTTTTAGGGGTTCATTTAAATTGATTTTTTACTTCTAACCTCTAACATGGTTGTGTTGGTCTTTTAGCTCTCTAATTTCATAGTTTAACATATTGTTGCAGGACGTCTAATACAAGGTTCGCTTGTCAGCTACTAACCTCTTTGTGCTTATAGGACATTTTGATGAAGAAAGAAATCTTGCTGAGACTACTAAGCCTTTTGTCTTTGCATCTTGCCTAATGTCTCCATCAACCAAACGATCATACTTTTTTAAATGATTATTTATGCACCTACTTTTATTAGGGGATTCTTGTGTGAGCTAATCTAAACATTACAGGATTATTATCTCTTTCCTTTAGGAAAGATTAGAAACCTAGAGATTTTTTTCTTATCTTGGGGTGGTTCAAGTTGTATATGCTGGAAACCTACCTGTTGGGAGCACGCTCAGACATGCAAATGTTAGAGATACAAATCATTTAAACTACACTAACATGTCTAAAAAGCATACTAAAACAACAATGGCTTCCATCACAACCTCCGATGAGCTGAACAAGGGCACCCAATGCCTTGTTGATTTCTTAGAGATGTTATGTGGGTGTGCTCTCCCAACACAATATCATAAATCTCACTATGATTGATTGGTGGATGAAACTAAAATGCAAACTAATGGATGGATGAAGAACTCAAGAACAAGTATGAGGAACTTGTCTCAAGCTATTCATCATATGCATGAAAATGATACAAACTATACTAAGAAATTATATGAAAGATTTAATGAAAATAAACTAAGTTCATTCCATTAATCCTAACATGTAATATATATATTCAACTATGAACTACAAGCATGAACAAGAAAACAATGAACTAAGAATTCTAGAGCTATTTTAACATGATAACAATGCATAAAATGGAGATGATTTGCTCTTGAGAAAGGCCTCTATTTATAGAGTTTTTGGAGGAGAGAGAGGGCTTGGATGAGGTGGAGGTCATGTGAAATCCACATAGGTGCCACATGAGGGACACATAAGTCATGCAAGAGGCCCACTTTGCTCACACATATGTGAGCAACTTTGGATGTGATGGGTCAAAGTGTACTTAAAGTACACATATGAAGGATCTTGTAAGAAGGTGTAAGAGAGTGTAAGAGTTTTAGTCCAATGAAACACTTTTAGAAAGTGTAAGAACGTGTCATCATGGGTGTAAGAAACCTTGTTGGCACCAAATAAGGATTATTTAGAAAAGTCAATTTTTAGAAATTTGCTCACACATGTGTGAGCAAATAATTAGGACTAATTGTTGTAGGAATCAAGAAATTGGCTTAATTAACCTTAGTTAATTAATAAATAGGTTTATTTGGTGAGAGTGATGTGAGATAAGGTAGGATCTAGGTTCAAATTAGCTTAATCTAAATTAGATTTAGATTAATTGTGGTTTAGTAGAATTTAGTCATGTGAAGGAATAAATAAATTAACAATTTATTTAAAGGGAATCAATGAGGGATAATGTATTAAATAAGATTTAATACATTAAAAGGGGTGGTATTTAAATTAAATTTAAATACTAAGGGGAATAAATCATATTTAATTAAATAAATTCAATTAAATAGATAGACGAATATAACAAATATAATTAATTAAAATTAACTATAATGTTATGGGAATATTAATTAAATTAATATAAGGATGATTTTGGACGTCTACACAAGTCACCAAGTGAAGTACATGGGCATCTAATTTTTATCCAATCCCAATCTGCAAGAAATGTGGAACTAGATTAAGGAAAAATTTGACAAAAAGATGAATAGATGGAACTCAATCTACCTGTCTCTAATAGGGAGAGTGAAAGTGTGCCAAAACAATTATCTTCTTACACTATCTATTATGTTTCATCTTGGTTATTCAATCGGGATAAATTTAGCTAGATATACAGAAGAAGATTAGGTACTTCTTGTGGTCAGATGGAAAAGGAAATAAGAAAAGGCATGGTGTCAAATGAAAATCATAAACAATGAACAAAGATGTTGGAGGATTAGGCTTAAAAGACTTGAGAACACAAGAGCTCTCTCTGGTTGTCAAATGGATTGCAAAATCCACATTGGGTGATGAATCGTGGAAGGTGCTAATTAGAAACAACATTTCTAGAGCTAACATAGTTAACACCTCATCCTAGAAGGGATTACATATTAATGACTTGGAAAGGCTCTAATGTGTTTAAAACAATCTAGAAAAGCTGGGAAAGTGTTATGAAGTTAGTTTCAAATAATAATGTCATTGATAAAAATAAAAAAAATTGTGGGGATAAATCAAATTGGTAGAATCTCAGGAATGGTGACAAACCAGTGGGCTTAATTAAAGGCTTCTCATCTAGGAGCTAGGCCAAAAAAGGCATTAAAAAATTCTATAATATCATTATAGAAGAAAGACTAATAAGTTGGCAAGAACTGTGGCTAAAGTTTGATATCCCACAAACTTAGCGGAGAACATATTCAATAATAAGAGAGGCTTGTAGTAAGATGAACCTTACAAGGGACTGTGAGTTCAAGGAAGATAGAATCTCCTATCTTAAATGGCCTAAGAGTATCAATTTTCCTAGACTAAAGATAAATTCATATACAAATTGCTTCCTAACTGTCACGGTATCCTTTCTCACCTCAATATCCAGTGGAACCTAAACCTCAAAATTTTAGAATGGAAAAAATGCCTACTATCTTTGTGGCATAGAACCGTGGAGCCCAAAAATATATGCTTCATATGGCGTCTCTTCTTCCACAAGTTGCCTATTAAAAAACCTAATGGAGATATCAATGTTTTTTTCTTGTTATAAATTTTTTGAAACAATTATCCACATTTTCTTTGATTTCTTTTTTGCCGAAGAGGTGTGGGGGATATTTGCCTTATATTTAAATCATAACTTCATTTTTTGGCATATCCTTTCTGGTAGTCTCCTTGGCCTTAAAAAATGCAGCAAATTCTTTTGGTCTGTACTTACCATTGAAATATTATGGGTAATTTGGAAGTTGCATAATGAAGATATTTTTAATGGTAAAGGTATAATCCTTACTAAGTCTCTCTAGAGACTCATCTATCACAATGTTGCCTTCCAGGTCACTCTTATCATGAAGGTTGATAAGAAGAAATTTCCAGATTTTCTCAATGATGGTGTTGTTCAGATTCTTCAAAAAGATGTTTCTTATGGATAGACATCTATTCAGAAATAGGAAGAACATTCATCAACTTTTGATCAATCTCTGAATCAGATTAAGAGATAGTTGCATGATATGTTAGATAAAGAAAGAGATATATCCATACCAATTCATTCTAATCTAGTATTTTTCATACCTCCTCCAGCAGCTCCATAGCAACCGAGAGTCTCAATGTCAGCACACTCATATGGTATTCATATTCAGAATGAGAGGATCCTAAAATGGATAGAAGGCCCCAGCGGGTGGACAACATTGGTAAACATGAAGAATAATGAATTATGATCAGATATAGATGTTCTTTTTTGTACCTTGATATATGTAATTCTTTAATTTTTGTGGTATATTAGTAAGGACTTATGAGTAATGGTCCCCTTCTCAGGAACATAATTTTTTATATGTTAAACAATATATCACAATACTCTATAACTAATGTATATGTTATTGAATTTATTATACTCAATAAAAACAATATCTGTGCAGGAGCACCTAGGGGTAAGGAATTGAGTAGATGATAGTTTTGGTTTGAGGGGGACCTATGTTAGGTCATGTACATAAATAATGGTTTGTTAGGATGTTGTAGTGTTTTTTTGGTAGCTTTGAGTTTTGTTGTGGTTAATTTGGTTCCAAAGGCCCTATGCATGTTTGGGAAGCCAAATTGTGGCAAAGTGTAAGAATGGAACCTATAGTGCTTAGAAGGACCTTTTTGAAGTTTAATTAGGTATAGGACGAGGCTAGAATCCTTATGGAATCCATTCATTGGGTTAGTGAAATGAAATGGTCAAAAATGTAAAAATTGTAAAATGTTGCTTGAGCAACATTTACAACTTTCAAATTTTGCTTGACAACATTTGGACAAAAAATTACAAAATGCCCTAATGGAAGTTATGGGTTAGCACAATGAGTTTTTATGATCATAGGGGACATATATAAAGGCTTTCCAAGCAATTTACGAAGGTGGGACAAGTTTTGGTTGATTTTCCCAAGGAGTTGGTGACAGTTTATTGTCTTTTCTCAGTTTTTGTAAGATTCAATGAGAAATCATTGAACATGGATTGAGTCACTTGTTTTAATGTGTATATTAGTTTCTTAATCTTGTTTCCTTACTTTGTAACTATTTATTTTAATCTCTTTTATTGTTTTGTGTGTTTGAATAAAATCAATCCTTCTTGGAATGTTCTCAGCCAGTGTAAGGGTTGTACATGTAAATATGGATCTACGGTGAAATTCCTCCATTGGATCTCAATGGCCCATAAATCATGAAAAGTAGATCTCATGTATATTATTTTCCTTCTTGTAGAGTTTCAGGAGAATTATTTTGCTAATTTTGGGAGCTTGCCCTAGGTGAGACAGTGAGTACCTGGCTAGGAGCAAGAAGATAACAATCAACATTTGAATGTAGGGTTGGATTAGATTGGAGGATCTAATGATTGGAGAGTGGTGTTAGGGTGTTGAAGAATCCCTAGAACTAGTTTCAAGGGTTGATGAATCCATTCCCTCACAAAATTCCTTAAAATAATGCAACTAGCCCTACTTTTAAGGAAATTGACCTAATTTGAAAAAGGTAGTGTACAGATGCCTTGATGACCCCAAACCCTATAAATCTTGCAAGTTTTCCAATAGGGTTTCTTGATAAGTGATAAGTTTGGGGGATTCTTTTATAATTTTGGAATTTATTCAACTTTAGGGGCCTAATTAGGGCTAATAGGTCTACTAGCTCTTCAAACAGAGAAATCGTGAACTCGATGGTGAAAGTGATTGAACCTTAGCCAAAGAACTTCATGATTGATTGGATTAGGATGAATTAGAGTGAATTAAGTCCTAAAAAGTAGCTAACAAGAGTTTAGTATGATTTGTGTGAACTTACTCTAGTGAGTTCAAGTGAAGAGTGATGACATGTAACTAATTGAATGTTTGATAATATTAAGTTGAAGATAATGCAAGGCATTAAATCAGATAATGGTTTGTATTGTCATTGATTTCAACTTGATCTAATCTATATGGTCATGTACATAATGCCAAAGACTTTAGAGAATCAATGGAACAAAGGTTATACTTTCAACAATGCATAAAAGTCAAGTATTCACTAAGTGACAGACAACACTGACGGAGTGCACACCATCGGTAAAGGAAAACAACAAAAGTCATAGTGATACCCAATGAGCAAAAAATAGTGTTTCCGAATGAAGCAAAATCACAGGATGCTCGACGAGATGAAAACAGAGTTACCCGATGAGAAAAATCCAATGATGTCTGACGGATGGAGATCCCAAAGCTGACTAGAGTCACACCGATGGAACTGGCAATTATCACCGATGACTAACTGTAGAGTTGACCAACAGAACAGAGAGTTCAGAACATGACAAAATATCTAGCTTGCAGAGCTTAAGGATAGACTTAACTAGTTGTTTTATTTGTTTTATTCAACCAGAGTTAAGTAACTGATTTAAAAAAGATTTGTATAGTTGGCAAGAAGATAACTACGAGATAAATCAGGAGTTATGCTTTCAATCAGATTGGATGGATTGTTTTTCACACCAAGAATCAAGAATCAAGAATCAAGAATTAAGGAATATCATGTCTATATAAGAGACAGGCATAATTCATTTTAGAAATCACATACATAGGAAGGGGAGTGAATAGAAAGAGGATGCTGAAGAGAAACTGATGAAGGATAACTTCATACAGTCCTGATCAATCAAGCTGAAGAAGAGGCTAAAGAATTCTGCAGACACCGATGAGTAGTGAAGCAGAACATCACAGAGCAGAAAGTGTGGAGCACAAAGAATTTAATTGATACATTGATTAGAGAGGTATTGTAGTTAAATATATCTAAAAATATGCAATTCAAGTTGCATTAGAAACATGTCATTTTGTTTCAGTTTAACCATTGAAGCATCAAGTCTCTTAATAGAGCAGGACTTAACAGTCTTCTATAATTGAGGTATATCCTAACAGATTGCCAAAAAGTTTATCATGAAGATAGCATTGAGTGTTCGATACCGACACACAATCTAAGAAGGAGGCTAATGCAGTTAGGTAGCACCACATATGCCAGATGCCTATTGTGCCCATAGAGGTTGATCAATATTGGTAGCATATACATGCCAAATATCAAGTGATAGACTCGTATTAAAATCCTCTAACAAGGTCACACTTAACAGTGTGTTTGTAATCTTTAATAGGGTTGGCTCCTAACAGGGCTCACTTTAGAAGAGTGAACATTTGGGGTACCAGTCCCAGTGGTTTTTCCCTTAACAGGGTTTCCATATTAAAATCTGTGTTATGTGTGTATGGTTTATTACTTTACTATTTTAAATTACACATATGCATTTCTGGATTGATTGGTATACTCTGCATATTTACTGAGCATCAATAAATAGTTTTATGGCTTATCAGTTATCAAGGAGAATAAGGTCAGAAAAGGAAAACCAACATACAATTAATTATCATAAGTATTTCAAGGCATGCATCTTATAGGGACTTAATAATCTGAGATTTATTTGATTGGTGGTTAGTGATTAAAGGATAATTTTTTTAGATTTTCTGCTATTCACGAAATGAGAGCAGTTGCAAACAATACAGTTACTCTTGATAGTTTGATTGGTAGATTGATTTCATTTGAGATGAATAACTTTGATAATAGTGTCTTACCAAACTTAGAGTCTGGATTTAAGGCTTCTATGAGAATAAGCAAATCCAGTCAGAGACACACATCTACAAGAAGATCTAGATGAAATAGAAGCACTCATGGCAAGGATAATGCAAAGAGGCAAAGGTAAATACAAAGGCAAGTTACCACTTGTATGCTTTAATTGTAAAGAGATTGGACACTTTGTTGCAAGATGTCATAATAGAAGAAAATATGATAGAAGTAATGACAAATCTTTTGAGAAGAAATTTGACAGAGGTGATAAAAAATATTACAGAGGTTATCAACAATCAAAAAAAAAGGATACCCAAGACTAGAAGGATAAAGGCAAGAAGGTTAGCTACCTAGCTTCCTACAAAGATGAAGATACTGACACCGAACCTGATGATGACATCAAGATGGTATTTGTAGCTATGAAGGATGATTTAGATGATGATGAAAGGTATGAAGAAACTGCACTCATATCTAAGGTTAGTAAGAATGATATCTGGATTATAGATAGTGGCTACACTCACCATATGACTGGTGACAAAAAAAATTTTAACACTTTTGATTATTATAATGGTGGTACAATAAGAATGGGTAATGATACACCTTGTCTAGTTGAAGGTAAAGGAACAATAATGCTGAATAACCTGATTAAATGTGAAAATTCTTATTGGGTAAAAGGATTGAATTATAATTTGTTGAGTGTTTCTCAACTGAATAATTTAGGTCACAGAGTAGTATTTGAGAACAAGAAGGCAAAGATCTTCAATGAATCAGGAAAACTGATTGGTACCGGTGAATAGACTAAAGGTAACTTATTCTATCTGAATGACATTAACACCACTTGCTTAATGACTAGAAATGAGGACATATAGTTGTGGCACAAAAGATTGTGTCATGTGAATTTTGACAACATGATAAAAATAAGCAGAAGAAGAATTGTAAGAGACTTACCGACAATGACAAAGCCAGACAACATCATGTGCAAAAATTGTCAAAAAGGTAAAATGACAAAGTCTAGTTTCAAAAGTAAAACCCATACATCTGATGATATTCTAGAATTAGTCCATACTTATTTATGTG
>MU223366.1:3425159-3459761 GCA_018584345.1 Thuja plicata | reverse complement strand
GTGTTGTGTCCAACCAATGTTTTGTATGATATTCATATTGATTAGCTGAAATTCTATGTCTGATAACATCTCTACTGTTTGATGAAGGACGTGTATTATCATTCCAAAATAATGTGACCAAATTCTTTATTCCTCCATCAATCCTATCAGAATGAGGATCTCTACACATGATTTCCCACATGCCTTCCAAGGTGCTATCATCCAAAAGCATTCTCCTATTAATATATCATGATATTGTTTTCCTACTAAAACCAATCTGAGATGAAACTGAAGATATTTTTCTTTTTCAGAGCATATTGTTACCTACAATGGATGTCAACATAACTTTTCTTGTAATGGTCTTACCTTTAGTTCGAGATCGCTTCCCTACCTGGTTCAAACCTTTCCTAAGATTTTCAATCATATCAATTTGCATGTCAACAACTTTTCTCTTTTTTGATGTTGCATTTATACCCAATAATTTTAATGCCCCTTCCAAATTTTTGTTTATAAGTACAACTGAAAGCAATTGAGCTTGTTCAAGTGTTTCTAAATTATCAAATTTAGCCAATGTTTCTCTTTCTTTCATATTAATTGACCTCTTCTTAGCAATACTTAAGGGTTGAACACTAGAAAGTGATCTCAAATTTTCCACATCCATTGTAAGTAAATGATCTAAGTTTCTATAATTAAAATTTCTCTTTACAGTTTGAGATAAATGTATATGTTCATCCATACAAGTAGGAGTACATGATCCTGAACCTTCTCCAACATCAATTGCCTGAGCTTCTGTAGGGAGTGATCCCAACCCCTTCTTTAATGTGCAATTCTTCGACTTGACTTGACCCTCCTACTTTAGCTTGTCCTTCACCTTTTTTAGTATTATGATAATATCTCAATGTAGCATCACAATTTCTTTGTTCGGTGTCGGGCGATCTTTTTCTAGCATATTTATGTTGTCTTCCCTTCTTGTTCCCCATTTCTTCTCTACAAAAAGTCTTCAAAAAAATACTTTGATATAATATTTCTCCTCTTCAAAATTATGCCTTCAAAAAAAATAGAAATAACAATTTTTATTCCAAAAATGCCTTTGTAAAAAATTTTCACAATAATAGAAAAATCAAATTTACTTGTTGGAATTCGGTAAAAAACCAAAAATTATAAACCTTACTTTTATACCTTTCTAAATTTTTTGGAAAAAAATTTTCAACATGGCCGATAGAGTTCGAGCGAAGTGGCCAAGATAAAAATCTGGCGGGATGATTTTCACTAGAGTTTTCACACTGGGGTCTTTGCACGAAGGGTCTTCACTTGAAGACACCCTAGACCCCTTTGCGCGAAGGGGGTCTTTGCGTGAAGTACCCTAAAATGAAATTTTCTTGAAAGAAAAAAAAAAAGTCCTACAATTTGGTCTTTCAAGGCCTCAAAAAAGACCAAATCAAAATTTTTCCTCAAATACATGATGCCAAATGATGTGATTCAGTTTAGGCTTTCTAATTAATATATTTTTTAATACATATTGAGTTCGTTATCACTTTCAAATATTACTTTAACTAAACATAGGTTGTTTGGAGATTCAACAACCTGTCTCTTCAAGGCTTTGGGAAAAATAGTAAATTACAAAAAAAAAAATTATGAAAAATATGTAGGAAAAGCATATTTGTGTTACCTTTCTATATATAAAAAAAAATTGACTTTCAATATATACATTTCAAGTTACAGTGATCAAAGTGACCTTATGTCTAAATTAGAGTTACTGTCACTTTAGAACTTAATAAACTATGAAATATTGATCCAAAATGAATAAAACCAATTACATCCTCTAGATATTGAAGTTAAAAATATAATTTCGAAAGAATTACATTGTTATCATATTTCAAAAAAAATTTATGCTAATCAAAGTGAAAGTCACTTCTTCAAATCACAGTTTGTTCACACAAACCACTTTTTGAAGGAGAAGGAAAAATGAATTTTAATAAATTTTACTTTTTATAAAAGAAAATAGATTTAGAAACTAGAAAGAAAATGATAAAAGACCCTAGTTTACATCATCTTCAAATTCCTTATAGTTTTGCGTCAATAGGTGTTTGAAAATGAAGTTTTTTCTCAAAATATTGATCTTTGTGTCAAAGTTGGCCAAAAAGTGGGACACACTATTGTGTGATCACCCAGTCAGTAAAAGACTGAAAGCTGCATTGACCTATATATTATCAGAATATCATTCATGTTTATGCAAGCAACAAAATGAACTTCAAAGCTACATCTATAGACAGAAAGGTATATATCAGAACCGAGCACCAGATCATATTGATGTATTGTTGATGGATAAGGGAAATTCAAGGAATATATTATGGATTGAGAGAAAAGATCACTTGACATTAATGTCAGATATCTGTGAGATATTTGTTTGGCATTGTTGTCAAAGGGAGAGAAAGTTTCCATATTATCATAGTCTTCAAAAAAACAAGAAAGATTATCCATTATCATATTACTCCAACAGGGAGAGATCATATCCATAGGGAGAGTTGCTGACAAAAGACAGAGACATCAAAGAACAAGAATAGTCAAAAGATAGATATTAACACAAGGGAAGGACACAACACATCAGTACAAGAAACACATAAAGCTGCAAGAATCAAATCTAAGCTAACACGGAGCTTACCGTCAGTCAGACATTATTATCGGTTATCAAAACAAACTGCTTGGTAATTTGATGAATCTCAACTGTTAAATTTCATATTGTATTAGAAATAGGATAGTGTGATAATATAGTATGGTACCATCAATGCCAAAGGGAGAAATTGATGACATGTAACTGATTGAATGTTTGATAATATTAAGTTGAAGATAATGCAACGCATTTTAAATTAGTTAATGGTTTGTATTGTCATTGATGTCAACTTGATATAATCTGTACGGTCATGTACATAATGCCAAAGACTTCAGAGAATCAATGGAACAAAGGTTATTCTTTCAGTAATGCATAAAATTCAAGCATTCACTAAGTGACAGAGAACACCGACAGAGTGCACACCATCGGTAAAGGCAAAGAACAAAAGTCTTAGTGATACCCGACGAGAAGAAGACAGTGTTTCCCGACAAAGCAAAATCACAGGATGCCGACGAGCTAATAACAGAGTTAGCCGACAAGCAAAATCTAATGATGCCCAACGGACAAATATCCCGAAGCTGACTAGAGTCACACCGATAGAACTGGAAGCTATCACCAATGACTAACTGCAGAGTTGACCGACAGAACAGAGAGTTCAGAAAATGACAAATATCTAGCTAGCAAAGCTTAAGGATAGACTTAACTAGTTGTTTTATTGGTTTTATTAGAACAGAGTTAAGTAATGTATTTAAAGAAGATTTGTACAGTTGGAAAGAAGATAACTACGAGATAAATTAGGATTTATGCTTTAAATCAGATTGGCTGGATTATTTTTCATGCCAAGAATCAAGAAACAAGAATTAAGAAATATCATGTCTATATAAGAGACAAGCATAATTCATTTCTAAAATCACATACATGGGAAGCGGAGTGAATAGAAAGATGATGCTAAAGAGAAACTAATGAAGGATAACTTCATACAGTCCTGATCAATCAAGCTGAAGAAGAGCTAAAGAATTCTGCAGACACCGACGAACAGTGAAGCACAGCATCACAGAGCAGAAAGTGTGGATCACAAAGAATTGGATTGATACATTGATCAGAGAGGTATTGTACTTAAATAGATTTAAAAATCTACAATTCAAGTTGCATTAGAAACAGGTCATTTTGTTTCAGTTTAACCATTGAAGCATCAAGTCTTTTAATAGAGCAGGACTTAACAGTCTTCTATAATTTAGGTATATCCCAACAGATTGCCAAAAAGTTTATCATGAAGATATCATTGAGTACCTGATACTGACACACAGTATAAGAAGGAGGCTGATGCAGTTAGGTAGCACCAGATATGCTAGATACCTATTGTGCCTATAGAGGTTGATCAATATTGGTAGCATATGCATGCTAGATATCAAGTGATAGACTCATATTAAAATCCTCTAACAAGGTCACACTTAACAGTGTGTTTTTAACCTTTAACAGGGTTGGCTCCTAACAAGGCTCACTTCAGAAGAGTGAAAATTTGGGGTACCGATCCCAGTGGTTTTTCCCTTAACAAGGTTTCTATGTTAAAATCCATGTGTTATGTGTGTATGGTTTATTACTTTACTATTTTACATTTCACAAATGCATTTCTAGATTGATTGGTATACTCTGCATATTTACTGAGTATCGGTAAATAGTTTTACTGCTTATCGGTTATCAAGGAGAATAAGGTCAGAAAAGAAAAACCAAGAGACAGTTAATTATTATAAGTATTTCAAAGCATGCATCTTGTAGGGACTTAATAATCTAAAATTTATTTGATTGGTGGTTATTGGTGGTCAATGAACAACATCATCTCAGAGGAAGCAATGAACAAGTTGGGATCGAATAGGATATCTCATGACCATCCCTATAGAGTGACATCGTTGAATAAGGGACAACATGCCCTAGTAAATGAAAAGGCATGGGTTGAATTTGCAATAGGAGGCTATGATGATAAGATTCTTTGTGATGTACTACCGATGAATGCCTACCATCTATTGTTGGGAAGACCTTGGAAATTTAATAGGAAAGCCATGCATAATGGGGAGAAAAACACCTATTCATTTCAGAAGGATGGAGTAACATACAAGATCCAATCTTTGATGGAGGAAGAAGGAATGAAAAATAGTAGTCCTAATGTGTTGGTAGTTGGTTGAAAAGAATTCTTAAAAAACCTCAAGAGAGAAGGAGAATGTTTTTCTATTATGATGAAGCCTATGGAGGAGGAGAAATTGAACCAACACCTTTACCCAAGGAAGTATAACAAATTTTTCAGTAGTTCAAAGATATTGTGAGCGATGGATTACCTATAGTCCTACCACCATAGAGAATAGTGAGTCATCAAATTGACTTCATTCCTAGGACATCATTGCCTAATATAGCTACTTATAAAATGACTCCTGAACAAAATAAGGAGATAGCAAGACAAGTACAACAGTTACATGATCAAGCAATAGTGAAGAAGAGAGTAAGCCCTTATGGAGTTCCAGTGGTGTTAGCATCAATAAAAGGAGGTAAGTGGATATTATGTAATGAATCCAGAGAAATCAATAGAAAAACAATTGGATATAGGTTTCCAATCCCTAGGATTGAGGACCTAATGGACTATCTTGGAGGAGCTCAATATTTTACCAAGTTGGATCACCAAATCCAAATTAAGGAAGGTGATGAGTGGAAGATAGCCTTCAAAACCACAGAAGGTTTATATGAATGGCTTGTCATTCCATTTGGGCTTATTAATTCCCCTAGCACATTCATGAGATTGATGAATGAAGTGCTAAAGGACTAAATAGGAAGTTTTTTGGTAGTCTATCTTAATGACATACTTATATTCAATAAAACCAAAGAAGAACACCTTGAACATTTGGAGATTGTATGAGGAGAAATTGGTTATCAATTTGGAGAAATGTGAATTCTTGAAGCAAGAGTTGGTCTATCATGGACTTGTGGTCTCACAAGGAACTTTGAATATGGATCCTAGCAAAGTGTAAACTGTCCTCAACTGGCCTACTCCTACATCTACTATAGAGGTAAGAATTTTTCATGGGCTTGCCCAATTCTATAAGAAATGTATTAGGGGTTTTAGTGCAATTTGTGCCCCAGTCTTGGATACTATTAAGGGTGGGTTGAAAACTAAGTTTAGATGGAAGTCTGAGGAAGCCCACAAGGGGTTTAAAATTTTGAAATAAAAACTAGCCACCCAACCTATCCTTGTACTCCCAAGTTTTGATAGATTGTTCACCCTAGAGTGTGATGCAAGCAGTATAGTAGTAGGAGCTATTTTGAGTCAAGAGGATAGACTAGTAGCTTTCTATAGTGAGAAATTGAATGAGGCCAATTAGACGTATTCCTCATATGACCTAAAACTCTATGCCCTAGTCCAAGCCCTTAGGAAGTGGAGACATTATCTCCTACCCAAAGAGTTTATGGTATTTGTTGGTAACTAAGCCTTGAGATTTATCAATTGCCAAGACAAGCTAACAAATAGGCAAATTAAGTGGGTGGAGTTCTTACGAGCATACACCTTTACTATCAAGCATAAGAAGGTTCAGATGAACAAGGTGGTTGATACTTTGAGAAGGAGACTTCTCACTGTTTAGGAAGTGCAATTGCAAAGCATAGGAATGGAAAGTTTCAAAGATCTTTACAAAGAAGATGAGGACGTATCAGAGGCATACAAGGTATGTGTAGAGTTCAATAAGAATTTCCATACTTAGATTGCAAACTATACACTGAAGAATGGGTTATTGTTTAGAAGGGGATAGTTATGTGTGCCTAAGGGATCCATGAGGGAAAATATCATACAAGAGAAGCATACTGGTAGTCTTAGTGGATATTTTGGTCTCAATAAGACCCTTGAGTTAGTCCAATAATTTTACTACTGTCCTAGGATACATAAATATATTAGGAAGTATGAGGAATAGTGTATAATTTGTTAGAAAGACAAAGGGACTGCTTCTAATGCTAGTCCCTATCAACTACTTCCCATTCCCTATAGGACATGGGAATGCATCAGCATGGACTTCATTGTTGGATTACCAAGGATAGGTACTAGATTTGATAGTATCTTTGTAGTTATTGACAGGTTCAGTAAGATGAACAATTTTATTTCATGTAAGACTACACAGGATGCTGGGTGATCCCACAATACTATGTCCCACTTTTTGGTCAGCTTTGACATTAAAACGAACATTCTGGAAAAAAACTTTACTTTCGGACACCTCTTGTCGTAAAACCATTAAAAATTTGAAGATGATCTAAACTAGTGGCTTTTAGAATTTTGTTTCTAGTTTATAAATATATATTTTTTAAAAAATTGAAATTTAATTGTATCCATTTTCCTTCTCCTTCAAAAAGTATTTCTCTAAAAAATCATCATTTCTCAGGAATGACACTCATTTTGATCAACATAAATTTTTTTATAAAATTTATAAGAATGTAATTGTTTTGAAGTTAGGTTTGTAACACCAATATCTAGAGAATCCAATTGGTTTCGTTCAATTTGGTTGAATATTTTATAGTTTATTGAGTTACGAAGTGACATTAACTATAAATTGGACATAGGTTCACTTGGATCATTCTAACTCTATCTCTATAAATCAAAATTCATTTTTCCTTTTTTTAATAGAAAGGTAACAAATATACCTATTTCCTAGATATTTTTCACTATTTTTTTTCCTAATTTACTATTTTTCTAGAAGCGTCGAACAGAGAAGTCACTAAATGGTCAGACAACCTATGTTTAGTAAAACTTAAAAAGAAAAGTCATAATAAACTCAATATATACAAAAAATCATAGTCATTGAAAAGCTTTCTTTGAGTACTATCATCATGTATTTGGGTTTGGCAAATGAATTTATTTGATCCCACAAAAAGTTAATATCAAAGTGATTTTTTGTCAGCATTTTGATAGGTGCCAAGGAGACTTGTTTATAGGTGTCTGTAGGGAGTAGAGAGATTATACCATAGATAGTTTCATCCAAGAGGATTTTATCTAACCATTTTCAATTTACTCC
Source organism: Thuja plicata (assembly GCA_018584345.1). Lineage (NCBI taxonomy): Eukaryota > Viridiplantae > Streptophyta > Pinopsida > Cupressales > Cupressaceae > Thuja > Thuja plicata. Next base: position 3,452,132 of record MU223366.1, on the reverse strand, counting down.
TTCAAATAGGAGCTCTCAAGGTTTAAATCATCACATTTTCTTAAATATGTGCAATTTCAGTAAAAATCAGGATGTTCAAAAAAGTCAGACACAGTATTGTGGAACCACCCTGCTAGTTACACTGCTTAATTATTATTTAGAGAGGTTGTTAGAATCCATGGACTGCCCCTTAGCATAGTCGCAGACAAGGATGTCAAGTTCATGGGACATTTTTGGAAGACAATGTGGAAGAGATTGGGCACTAATCTTTCATTTGGATCAACTTATCATCCCCAAACTCATGGCCAAACAAAGGTCATTAACAGAGTGTTGGGTAACCTATTGAGGTGGTTGACAAAGGAATATGGACAGGTGTGGGATCAAGTGTTACCATGGGAAGAGTTTGCTTACAATGACAGTGTGAACATAACTACTAGGAAGAGTCATTTTGTAGTTGTCTATGGTGTTCATCCCAGGGGTGTTTATTAACTCAAAGACTTAGGAAGCATGGAGGGTAGAAGTGGACATGCAGAGTATTTCACACAATTAATGAAAGAGGTCCATGATCAAGTCAAGAAAACACTCATAGAAGCCAATCAAAGATTGAAAGCTAAAGTGGATGAAAAGAAGAAGGAATTATAGTTTGAAGTGGGAGACTTAGTGATGGTGCATTTTAACAAAGCTAGACTAAAGAAAGGTGTACCTCATAATTTACAAAATGAGAAGGATAGGGCCTTGTAAAGTCCTAGAAAAATATGGAGTGAATGCTTACAAAGTAGATCTACCCACAGAATTAGGAATATCACCTATGTTCAATGTACAAGACTTAGTCAAATATAAGGGTCCAATGCCAAAGGAGACTGAGAACACGTTTGATGTGGAAAATATTACTGTTGATGTACCCTTTCTACCTAAGAGCAAGCCACAAGCAGAGAAGATATCGGATTATAGAGTTAAGAAAAAGGCCAAATATGGATAGTATATGGAGCATCTTGTCAAATGGAAGCACCTACCTAAAGCAGAGGCTACATGGGTTGTAGAAGCTAACTTCAAGAATCTTGGAATAGATTCTTCATTACTGCCTCCCGATATAACTTAACTTCTTTTGTTTAGAAGGAGCATGGTGCAGGAGCACCTACAGGTTAGGAATTGAGTAACCCACAGTTTTAGTTTGAGGAGGACTATGTTAGGTCATGTACATAAATAATGGTGTGTTAGGATGATGTTGTGTTGTATTTGGTAGCTTTGAGTTTTGGTGTGGTCAATTTGGTTCCAAAGACCATATGCATGTTTAGGAAGCCAAAATGTGGCAAAGTGTAGTGCTTAGAAGGACCTATTTGGAGTGTAATTAGGTCTAGGATGAGGCTAGAAGGCTTGTGGAACCCATTCATTGGGTTAGTGCAATGAAATGGTCAAAAATGTAAAAATTGTAAAATGTTGCTTAACAACATTTGGACAAAAATTTACAAAATGCCCTAATGGAATTTATAGGTTGGCACAATGAGTTTTTATGAGCCCAGGGGACATATATAAGGGCTTTCCGAGCAATGTATGAAGGTGGGACAAGTTTTTGTTGATTTTCCCAAGGAGTTGGTGACAGTTTATTGTCTTTTCTCAGTTTTTGCAAGATTCAGTGAGAAACCATTGAACATGGATTGAATCACTTGTTCCAATGTGTCGAGTAGTTTCTTATTTTTTGTTTCCTTACTCTGTAACTATTTATTTTAAGCTCTTGTATAGTTTTGTATATTTGAATAAAACCAATCTTTCTTGGAATGTTCTCTGCCAGTGTAAGGGTTGTACTTGTAAATATGGCTCTACGGTGAAATTTCTCCATTGGATCTCAATGGCCTATGGAGGATGGAAAGTAGAGCCCCTTTCTATTCTTTTCCTTCTTGTAGAGCTGCAGGAGAAGTCCTTTACTAATTTTGGGAGCTTGCCTTAGGTGAGACAATGAGTACTCGGCTAGGAGCAAAAAGATAATAGTCAGCATTTGAATGTAGGGCTGGATTGTATTGGAGGATCTAATGATTGGAGAGTGGGGTCATGGTGTTGAAGAAGCCCTAGAACCAGTGTCAAGGGTTGATGAATCCATTTCCTTGCAAAATGCCTTAAAAGAATGTAACTAGCCCTATTTTTAATAAAATTGGCCTAGTTTGAAAGAGGTATTGTACGGACACCTTGATGACCCCAAACCATAAAAATCTTACAATTTTTCCAAAAGGGTGTCTAGATGAGTGATCAGTTTGGGGGCTTCTTTGAGAAGTTTGGAGTTTATTCAACTTTAAGGGCCTAATTAGGGCTAATAGGGCTATTAGCCCTTCAAACAGATAAATCTTGAACTCGATGATGAAAGTGATTGAACATTGGCCAAAGAACTTAAAGATTGGTTGGATTAGGATGAATTCAAGTGAATTCAGTCTTGCAAAGTAGCTGACAAGAGTTTAGTATGAGTTGTGTGAACTTACTATAGTTAGTTCAAGTGAAGATTTGTACCACCCTTGATAGAGAGGTTCTTGAGAGTAGGGGAAAGAAACTAAGAGTTTTCTCCTAGGATGGGGGTTGTGAACGAAACCCTTAGTAGGTCTAGAAAGTGACCTTAAAGAGAGTCAAGATGACTCTATGGTAGGAGGCTCCCTATCAAATATATATATAATATGATGGGACCCAAAACACATGAATGTAATGAAAAGAGATTGAAATGTTTGGAAATTTATCGAGAAACATTTATACATGTTTTTTATTTAGCTTTCAAAATGGATAAGCTCACCATAAGAGTAACGGTAAATTTCAAACATATGTGTTTCTGATGGATTACAATTCAGAAAATTCCCTATAGTAGAAACAGCCTGTCCCAAGGGAATTCCCATGACTTAACTTCAAAATGTTTGTCACATGGAAACATTACTTACCTCCTATACATCTTACATCAATCTATCTTCAATACAATTTTACTATTTCTAGCTTAATGGTTTTCATCTACCTTGAAAATTAATGATAAAAAGCAGCAACACATGTTTGTTGATCAAACAGGTGCAGGTGCAAGTTAAGCATCACTTTTACATCAAACAATTTTCCTATGTCAACTATGCATTTATTAAATAAATGCACTAACTTATTGTTTCAATGTATAGGAATGAAATAATGGACAATCCAAAAACTCTTTCCACGTTCATTTCATACAACCAAAAGGAGGTACCCACTACAAATGCTTCAAAATTGAAATTGTTACAAATCTTTCTTCAATTAATTATAAGTAAATATGTATCACATTTATTTTACAAATGTTAAGATTATTGTCTGTATTTCAAATTTGTACTACAAAATGTTATATTTGTTTCAATGTTTAGACAATATTATGTACATTTTAAAATTGTATTACAACATTATATATAGAATATACCTTTTAACATGTTAACTTACACTTACTTTTCTGTCAGTATAACCTTTGCATCCCTTTCTGATACAATTGATAGTTTTATTAACGTGATGCTATTTTTATCGAGACATGAACTCTCTACTGTGTTGCCTTTATAGACATCTCTGGCATGATAAAAATAAAAAAAATGGAAGATAAAATAGAAGGCTAATGGAGTAAATAGATAAAGGCATATTCTATCATAAGCTTGCCGCTACAGATTTATTCCAAGTAGTTTGGAATGAATCGACAACATTCTGCACCAGTCGATATTTTTAGGGTAGGGTGCAATCGGTAAAGAAAATATTTATAGCTGCGCCCCCAGCCAAACCGTCTTGACTGGTGCCATTGAAATTTGGAACATGAAGAGAACAATTTTTCTTTTTTGAATCGATAGGGTGCCATGAGAACGTTCTTCAAATATACTTCGATGTCGACCATTCGATCAAATTATTTTCTTTCTCCTCTTTGAACTTTCTGCACTCACTTATCTGATGCCTAAGCAGTTTTGCAGCCCTATCCTTTAGACCCTGTATAAAATAAAGAAAAATTAATCGGTGAAGCCAATCCAAAATATTAAAGATATGAAATTTCCGTAATTTATTGATATAGTTCTGAATTTTGATTGTGCACTTTATTTTTTCAAACATTTCAAATCACATTTCACGAAATCTCGTCCGAATAGAAAAAATAATTAACAATAAAATAAATTTAGATAAATGATCCGAAACATGGATATAAAGAAATTCGCGCAATAAAATCCATAAATCAAAAACGTTTATTCATATCTTCGATCTAAAAAGAGGTCGTCGACTCTTACCACAGTACAGCCTTCGGAATAATCCTTTGCTTGTTCCCGGAGTTTCTTTTCTAAATCCTCCATGGCTAATCTTTTCCACTGCAAAATTGCAGAATAATATTCACACTTAGATTCAATAAAAACTTTTAAGTAGTCAAAAGCATTTTTTTTAATAAGAAATCAACAGACTTGTAATTTCATAGTCTCAGACTAACTTGTCGGATAAAATCCATGTCATAATCATCTTGGGTGTAGTTGAGCCTTCTCTCGAATTCCTTTCGTAGAACAAGTTGAGCTTTGTCAGATGTTCTGTGCAGCCGTTTTGCAACACATTAAATAAGATCATTCTTAAACAAATAAATAAAGGAAACTTTATATATAATAAAAGAGACAACGTTAGCAGAGAACATACCTTGCTGCAGCTTCAGGGATAAAATGTTGCCCTAAAAAGGAGAACAGACTAAAATACGAGTAAAGCAAATGCCGAATGTGACCAAAAATCAAATCTTAGATTTTAATAATGTCGCACTTACCAAACCATAGCTGTCTTTCTAGCTGGTTAAGCCTGCAAGATTATAACAACACAGGCATGAACAATTAACATGAGATCAATATAATTTTTTTATAAATAAACATATTGGAACTTTATTACGGAAGATTTAGAGTTATTATTTGGAAAATTTAAAATTTTACTTTTCAAATTTTCATAAGAATTTGAATTTGGATTTTACAAATAAAATTTAACATTCTAACCAATTAAGCACAATATTTTAGACTTTGAATAAAGAATAAGAATAATTCAATTAATTGAACATAATTGATAAGATGATACTATATTTTATTTATTTTGCAATCTTCCTCTAAGATTCCAACCTATAAAGATAATATATTCTGGACTCACATCCAAAAGATTGTGACCTAAACTACCTTTAAACTTGCTAGACATTGTTTTTTTTTCTGCTAGACTTTATTTTTAACCCTCAACGGAAAAAATATAAGTCACCCATATGAGAGAAAAAAGCAAACTCGTAGACTTCATAAGTGGGAGAATAAAATAGGAGTACATACCACATGTAAGCTTCCCATCGCTTTGTCCGGCTGTAATAATGGACTCCTATGAATTTTTTCGTTCGTTTGGTAACTCTGTTGTAGCCACGGAGTTTTCCTCTCATGTATATTTTGCGCTTGTTATCGTAAACCCTAACGCCATTTTGTTTCACAGCAGTATTGTGTCCGTCTTCATGATTCTCCTGCGGCATGATTTTAGTATAATTGCGGTTTAATTTATGTACAAATTCGGAAGGATTCTGAGATTTATCGTTTGGCTTTATGAATTTTAATGGAGGAGGAGCTGCAGGTTCAACTTCAGGAGTACTAACGATATGAGTATCCGATTCTATTCCAAGGTGAAAATTGTGAGTGGAAGATAGACGTCGGTCACATGCGTGATCGAAAGGGTTAACAAAAGTGGTAATGCGAAACAAAGAAGGGCTGATTAGCCTGGAACGGTGGCCTTCATCATCGGCTTCGTAACCAGAGCAAGCAAGCTGCTGCTTCTTTTTTTGCCTCGCCATTGTCAAAGATGTGAGGAATGAATATGGAAAAAGAAGAAAGCGGTAACGATAAAAAGGGAAAGTGCAAAGTTTGCAAGATATGATCTGACAATAGGACGATAATTTGCAAAATAAATACATCGTACTATATTGTTAGGGAATGTTGTGGGCTATCTACGAACAGGTCGGCTTTTTAAATAAATTGAAGTTTGAAGTTCTCGGAATTGATTAGCGCGTGGAGGTGGCGGTGGGAAAGGGCAACGACTATTTTAAAATCTCTTTTAAAAAAGTGTATCTATAATATGTAGGTGGTATAAGTAGGTACGTTGTCATATATTTTGAATAAAATTCTTGATCAATCATGATCTATTTAAACTATTAATCGATGTTGAGATTCTATTATATATTATAGTTTTAAGATTAGATTGTGGTATTTTTTATCTATTTTTTGTTTTAATTGATTAAAGTTGGGACACTAATATAGGGGCAAAATAACTAGGGATCAAAATATTTCATGTCATAAAAAAAATATATGTTCATTTTTTATTTTATTTTTTTGCATGTGAGTCCATTTTATATTTGGTTTTTGTTGTGCTTCATGTTATGTCGAGTAGTTTTTGTCTATCTTTCACATAACATGTTTCTATGTGTGTACTTCATATTGATTATATGATGTTGTATGTCAAGTAATCAATTTTTTTTATTTTTTTTTATGTCAATGAATAAATTTCTAATGCATAAAAAGTGAAAAGATTGACATTTTGAATTTATTAAGATATGTTGGGTTTTCCTTTACTAGACAACACCCTATTAGTTGAGCTGCCTTTTAATCAAACATTTATCATACATGGCAACATAAGTGGCATGTGCTATATAATGATGAGATTTGCTTGATTATGGAGTTCAAATATGTTTGTATTCCTTGGTTGGTGAGAAGATTGGGTTTTGGGTAGTGTTTTTAAGCTTGAGTGCAGTTGTAGAATCTTATCCCATAAATTGAGGGTTGGTTTAGCATATTACAATATAGATCTCACCTACTTCTGATCATTTGTATTCTTTCTATTATTTAATACAATTTGTTTTATTTTTTTATTGTTTCACTTATTTTTGTCAACTCTATGTGCTTGTTCAATAATTTTCTATTCAACTCGTGATTAGTTATTTCACAAATGTAGTATTAAATCTCAGCAATTTAAATCTTAATTTTGATCTCATAATAGTTTCTTTAATGAAGTGTTTTTTTTATCTACACGTGAACCAATTAAGATGGCTCACAAGTTAAGAATAAGACATCTAAAACCCCATCATAAATCTCATATTTTAGACCTAGCTACTATATTGGGAGCCCTTCTTGAAGCCATCAAAACCACAAAATAAAGGCATTCTATAGTAATGGAGAATATCAATGATTATGAGTGAGTATATCATGATGTGTAGGGAGATTTCACATATTAATGTTCCTTCAAGTATTCATTCTATTGTTTTCTAAATTTTATTTCTTTTTCGTTGTCTTGTTTCTATTTGTGTACTTTGTGCACTTGTACAACAATTTGTATTCAATCATTGATCTACTATTAAATTGATTAGGTATTTGAGCTTAACAACCTCGATCCTAAGGGTGGGCTCACAAGAGCTATATATTAATCAAGTGTTAGTGAAACACAAGAAAATTAACAAAGGTGGCTCAAAATGTAGTATACAAAAATGGTACGAAACTAACATGTCACTTTTATTATTAGTTTTTCACATACGTTGAGACTCATTCCCAAGGCCATTAAAACCACATGATAAAGAAAAGACTCATTGTGTGATAGAGGTTATTAATGAGGATGAGAGACTAGATCACATGTTGTGTAAGGAGGTCTCATAATATAGATAGTAATGAGGAGAACATCACAAAAGAAAAAGATGCATTGATGCCTTATTAAAGACTAAGGGAAAGAAAAAGTTTGATTAACCAACATACTAAAAAACATTCATCTCGTTATGGTCTCTAACATCTTGATGATTAATCATAAAGTGTGATCCAAATAATACTAAAAATCTTATGCAATCAAATCTAGAAGTAGTAGCATCATGAATCTTATATCCTATTGAGATGATTTATTGAATCAATAAGCTAGAGACATTATTCAAGTTTGAATAAATCGAGCACTTGAGAAGTGTGAAGGATGGTACATCATAAATTTAAAGTATCCTTAGACTTTGTGTAAAATCCTATATGTAAGAGGAAAAGAAAATGGTCTCATTATAAGATCATATTGTGACCAATCTTAATAGGAACTTTATTTTGACTAGAACTATGTGCTTATCCATATAATAAATTCTAAAACATATGCTAATGATCTAGACATTTGTAGCTTGGAATACTAAAAGAGTTTTACAAACTATCCATTTATATTGTTCATGTGGAGAATGACATTGAGATGAGCGTATGAAAATGGAGAACAAAAATTGTCAAAAGTGTATAATTTTTTTTCTTGAAACCAACTAAACCTAATATTGAATGAGTAATTTGAGATGTGTACATTCAAAACTTGAAGATATAATAAGAAAAAGAATTTTAGCTCTCTAAATTCATTTTCTAGACTACTAAATTATATTTTAAAAATAGTTAAGGTTAAGGGAGTGAAATATAGAGCACACATGTAGAAGTGTTTTTTTTTTATTAGTGAAATATAACCTAATATTTGGTGTGTGCCCCCTATTTTTTTGTTGCATTGGGTATATTTATAAATTATTCTGCAAGATATAGTCGAGTACTTCTAGTTCTATATTTTTTCATATATTAAGGTGGCTACATCATAAAAATTGTATCCCCAAATATGTGCATCACATAACTTGCATAAAAAAATGAAAGTATAATATTTTAAAATTGAGTATAGAATGAAATGTAGAATAATCTTTTAATTTTATTTTATAAAATTTAGATAAAAGGATAAGTAATTATTATAATAAATGATATTGCAAAAATTGGAAGAAAGATTGAAATAAAAATTGGACCACCATCTACAAATTATGGATTAGACTAGTGCATTGATGAATTGGATTTAACAATGATTGTGGGGATTTAAATTGGAAATTAATGCTAACACCCCCCTTATCGATAACTAAGGAGAACAAATAATAATTCAAAAAAATAGGAAAGAGAGAAAATCTTGTAGGAACAAAATGTTGTAATTGGTTCTCTGAGAGGTGTTGATATTCATGTTTTATCATTGATGTAAACGTATGTTTCAATTGAAGTCTCAAACAGATTGATTATCACTGGTATAGGGAAGACTGGCAAAAGTGTACGGACATTGTACGGGCTTTCAGAGTATGCAATCATGGAGATGTATACAGGGATGAGCCATGATGTTAATGTTGGAAAATGGTCAACGCTTCCCTCAAGATTCATTACAAGGGACTAACTGCCTCTTGTGGATTCTATAAGTCTAGTGGTTGTATCGGGCATTAAAAGTTCAATCTTTTGGTGCAACAAAAACCACACTTTTACCAAGTGGTATCAGAGAATGCTCACATATTTGAATCCCCTCGGGTAACACTGAGGGGGCGATTGCTAGAAAATGGTCAGCACTTCCCTCAAGATTCATCACAAGGGACTAACCACCTCCTATGGATTCTATAAGTCTAGTGGTTGTATTGGACATTGAAAGGTTGATATTTTGGTGCAACGACAACCACACTTATACCCAAGATCACTTGACGTGATCTTACTTTTGGCATAAGTTACAGTTGTTTTGGTGAAGACTAGGTATCAGCATAATTTTTAGTGGCGAATATTCACCTTTTGGCGAATTCTGGGAAATATTTTTGGCAGAATTGGCAAATCATGCACGGTATACGGTGGCCCCAGTCGCCCAATATTGACATGGTAATGGTTAAATATTCATTAGAAATGCCAATAATATTTGTCGTTTGATGAATTTGACCAATATATTCGCCTTTAACCAATCTGACGTGGTTCTTTTAACGGTCTCTTATTCGCCAAGTGTATTAATTATAAATTACATATAAAATCTAAAATAGCCAAATGGTTTATATTGTTATCTTAACCATGACCTACTTCACCGCCCATTAATTAATTGTTATATAGACCACGACCTATTTCGTCAACCATTAATTAATTGTTATATTGACCATATCCTATTTCGCCAACTGTTAATTAATTGTTATATTGGCCATGTCCTATTTCGCCAACCGTTAATTAATTGTTATATTGACCATGACCTATTTTTCCAACCGTTTGTTAATTCCTACATTCAAGTCGGCACATTTTCGTAAAACTCCCAGGAATTTTAAAAAAAATGGAAATTTGAATCATAGATTGATATAAATTAGTATGAGATTTGTTAGTCTTTTAGTTTTTGTCTCCTGTTCAGTAAACAGAGGATTCAGCATTTTAGAGAATCAGAATTATTTGTAAGTAGAATTATTTCAGAGGAAGCTGCACCAAGGTAAGCAATTATTTGTTCACATTTCACAGTATTGCTATTAATTTCCTAGTGATTCAGTGACTAGTGAGAGGTCAAGATGTCGGATAAGGGTGACTATCCTGCTGCTGAAGGGATTGAGATGTCAGGGGAGGTTGAACTTGAGACTCAGACTTCTCATTATGCTCAAAAGAGTGAAGGGATTGGAAATCTAGACAAGGGTAAGACTCCTATTTGTTAGGGCAGTAAAGCGTAGGGTAAGACTCCTCGGGGAAGTGAAGGGTCTGGGACGCCATCAAAGTGCCCAAAACTTAAAGATACTACCATAAAGGCTTTCTTTGGAGTTGGCAATGTTTTTGCTCCATCAACTTCTACAATTGCAAGTGAAAAATCCATTCACATTAGCTCACCAGTACCACTACCAAAAGTTGGGGTTGTCATTGAGTTAAATGAAAATCAAAATGCATCAAATGATGATAACAATGGTGGCATGATAGAAGATGTTATAAGGGATACGCAGAACCAAGTGGATGAAAATGCTAGCAATGAAGATAATAATGATGTTGGTAGGAAGAAAAGAAAAAGGGAAGTAAAATTGGGGCGGGAGTGGGAAATGACAAGAAATTTTAAGGCTGATTGGGTAGTGAAGTACTAGTTCATTGAACCGGTCCTAAACAATGATGAACAACCTACAGAATGCATGTGTAAGATTTGTACCTGGTAAAATAAAAGAGAGAAGAAGTTGCAGCTAAAGCTTGACACTATAGAAAAGCATATTGGTAAGGTTTATGAAAAATATATCATAGACAGACAAGAAATATTAGTAGTGAGATAGAAATCAAAGGAACAATGTCTTCATGTTAAGTATGCCATAGAATATGAAGATCATAACAAGAGAATGACAACAATTGCTAGTAGTGAAAATCCAATCAAGGCTGGGTTTAAACATGCAGCCAATGAAGCAAACCTGGCAAACACTATTCAGATGAGTGTTGTTTTTCATATAATGTCCAGAGGGCATCCTATGAGAGACTTCTCATAAAATGGTAATTTATTATCCTTTTTGAGACTTCCTCATTATCCTATGTCACATTGGTCAATAAGTGTTGGATGGGAAATGGAAAACTATCTTTCTGAGGTGGAAAAGAAAAATTTAAAAGAGAAAGTAAAATAGTCCAGAGTCAATTCATTATCCATAGATGAAGTTACTATAGTAGATAACTTTGCTTGGGTCTGTATGCATGTGTATACAGTAAAAGAACATGTCCACAAAGCTCATCTACTGTGTGTTTGTAAAATGAGGGGCAATTCAACAGCAAAAAACTTATATTTTGAAGTGAAGAATGCTTTGAATGAAGTTTTTGGTATGATGATTTGACAATTGGAAAGAAGTTAGTGTGTGTTGGAGTTGATAGAGTTGCAATAATGCAATGCCAAAGGAATCGTCTTTGTGCAAGATTAAAAACTAGTATTGCACCTTACATGATTGGCATACATTACATGGCCCATCGAATGAATTTAGCATATAAAATTGTAAGTGATTTTCCTACAGTGTCAAAAGTTGAAGAGCTAGTTTGAGAGCTATACTCTTACTTCTGCAGAAGTCCTAAATTTTTTGCAGAATTTAAGATTTTTTCAGAAGGAGTAACACCAGGAAACAAGCTTCTCAAGGATGTTGAGACCAGATGGATCTCTTTGCATGGACCAGTAGAAAGAGTTCTAATAGAATATCAATCCTTGATCGAACTAGTATATGAGCAATGCCTCACAATAGACAAAGCTCCTAATTTGTTACATAAGTCAAGTGATATACAGACTCTATTAACTTTAACCAATCTTCTCCCCATGCTGGATTTAATGAAAAAAATCTCTAAGAAATCCCAAGGAAAAACTATGTATATCCGGGTATGTGCACCAAGTTGTGGACCAAAAAGCGGGGTATAAGTGGACACAATTTTTTTTGAAATCGGCTAAACCTGAACTTGGAACAGGAGTTTGAGGGTCATGCACTCAAAATAAGAAGATGTGTAAAAAATAAAAATTCTAGTACTCTGAATCTAGTTTCTAGAACACTAATTTTGTTTAAAACCCAATAGAATTAAGAGGGTCAAACCTTGCACGCACAAAAACATATTCCTAAAATTGCAGATAAAAACTTGGAGAATCCATTTGAACCTGGTGTAATAACCAAGCTTTGGAAAAGGATAGAGTAGAGTGAAGTATTGTGTGATTCAATAGCAGAATATTTCAAACTTTCTGATTTATGTCAAACAATGATATTGGGGTCGCTGGAAGATGAAAGAATTTTCATTGCATTAGGGTTTTTGAAATCAAAGATCAGAAGAAAAAAAAAAAACTAGACAAAAATTTGGAAACTTGCTTGAGGTTGTTTGTAACTCGATACAATATTAGAGACTTTCCTTATGATAGGGCATTGGCAATTTTGAATTCCATGCATGAAATACGAGGGCTTTTGAACACTTCAAAACCTGGTGGTACTGGTGCTACTACTAGTTCTGAGACAAATGATGGATCTTGGTCCCAGACTCAGAATGAAGATGAATAATTTTTTGATTTTGAATACCCAACTCAAAATGAATAAGAAGCTCTTGCTACTAGTCAATTTTAGGAGTTGGATTCCATTTGGGATATAGAAGTTGTAGATTGCTCACTGAGTGAGTGAAGTGATTTAGAATTATCAATTAGCATTCAAATTTCTGTTAATAGGTATTTATACACTGTATACTTATTACCTTTTAGTTATTACTATACTTGTTGGACTTGAATATTGACAATTTGACTCATATTACAAGTAATAAGTATTGTTCATGATTCTTGTAATTTGAATTTAGATTTTTATAATTTGAATTTTGATTATTGTAATTTGTAATTTGTGTTAGAAACACTGAGAGGGGGGGTGAATCAGTGTTTGTCAATTATTTACTTTTAGCAACTTAAACATAAATCAAGCATACATAGAATGAATCTTAACATAACAACTCATAACACATGATATGATTACAGGGAAACCTTGATCAGAGGAAAACCCCGGTGGGAATTAGTACCCACAAATATTGTACTAAGTATAATGAACTTGTGAGAGTTCCTTTGCCCTGTTAGAAGCAGTCTTTACAATATGAGTACAATGACCTGGTTAAAGGTCGAAACTTGTTAGGAGTCTTTTATAAAACCCTGTTAAAGGTATATGGCTCACTACCTAGGCTCACTACCTAATAAGATGAAGGCTAAAACCTTCTGAAAGATGATATGCACTATATCAGAATGAACTGCTGTGATGACACTGTTGTCTGATCAGTTCTGTGTATGCGTGAATGCTCTTACTCTCTTAAAGAGCTATATCATATACTGAATTCATAGTACTATCCCTCTATATCTTCCTCTTACATAATAATTGACACTTATTTCATATCTTTACATTACATACTTATATATTCAAATCCGAATAGGCACGACCCAAAACAAAACACTAGTCGACCCTAAAACAAAATATACAATGCTTCCGAACAAGTCGGCTTCAATTGTGTTTACTACAATTTTTATTACATCATTAAAAACATATAACAAAAGGTGCTTAGACATTACATCATAAAATAACACACGCTGATCAAAACACTTAGTCGGCTTCCATGCTCTATCTCCTGGACTGCTGGTCTTTTGATCTGATTGTAACTTTGTTGTACTGTAGTTTCGTACTATGCATGTCTGGATGTAGCATGTACACATGTCATACAACTTATATCTGAATGTGCATAAGCTGAATTGATCTCTCGCACATGCGTTGATGTGCTGATCGCTGAGTATCTATGTCTGCCCTATTTTCCTTAGTCATTTTGTCTTTTAAGATAGAGACTAAGTATGACTTTATTGCCATGATGACAACACAAAATGAGTCATACATCTTCAGGTAGTCAACTTGCCAACAATCTCCCCCTTTTTCATTTATGGCAACAAAGGAATGTGGTCAAGTTACTCAAAATGACTTAACACAAAAAATGACTGTATAACATCATATATACATATACTTCTCCGCATATACACATTCTATATTACTCCCCCTTTGACATTAATGACAAAGGTGTACAAAAACTTGTAAGTCTACTGCATACTTACTCCATATACACTTCAGGGAACACAATTTTAAGAGATTGGATCTCTTTCTGCCAAACTACTTTCATAGCATCAACTATTGGTAGATGCACGCACAAAGCATATGTCAGCTTCTCCATTTTTATCAAATCCATGCAGGGACCTTGATCATATGTCACAATAGTGGCATCAATATATTTGATGTTCTCATTGAGCACTGCTAAGGATGGCACAAGTGCATTTCTTAACTATGTTTGCCTTACCCTTATCTTTCTGATTTCTAACTTTGCTTTCTCAATTTTATCTAACTGCCCTTGGTAGACATTGTTACATATGTTCATGTCTTGCGTCAAAGTGTCAACTAATTTTCTTATGCTATCTATCATTAGCTCTACCTCTTCTACCTTCTTGGTGTGCTTAGAGGTGAGCTTCACTCTGTCCATACAGTTAGCTATGACTCTATTTCCTTTATCTTCCAATCCCTTCAATATAGATTGCCCAATCTTTAAGGAGTTCAAGTCTAAGGTAAAGTTCTTTACCAAATCATCCAGTCTCTCCTTCTTGTATTCATCTTCTGCAATCTTAGTAGCAGAGTCTACTAAGCTTATGAAGTGTGACTTGAAGTTTGACAAAATTTTGTCCACATCATCAACTGATTGGACTTTGGCTACTTTCTGGTCAGCCGACACTAATTCATTCAAAATGTTCACCATTTCCAAAAAGCGAGGGTTCCTCATCACTTGTTTTTCCTTTGCTTTTTCCATAGCAAGAACGCTAATTTTGATTAGGTCTTCTTCTCCCCATGCATCCAAACTTGTTGAATCAGGAGTTAACCTTGACAACAATGAGGTAGATGGTTGAGTGGATGGTGAGAATATAGTTTTCTAACTGGTATCCATGCATTCAACCTTTACTGGTTTCTCTTTTATTGGTTTCTTGTCACCTTGAGTATCATCTTGAGTATCTACATTTATGTCAACTTGATCATTGATAGGAACTTCATCTTGTTGTGCAGAGGTATCATCAATGCACATTTCTTTAGTACTTACAAATGCCTTATCGACTTTATCCATATCTTTTTTAGATGCAGTCATGGATATCTTGACATTGTCAACTACTATAGTGTCTTTTGAGTCTTTATCTATATCAGAAGTTATTATCACTATGGGCGCTGAAACCTGTGGACCTATTATAGGCGCAATCTGAATTACTAGTTTTGTAGCCTGTTTAGGAGGAGCTGGAGTAACTTTTGTTGTAGGAACCATTGGTGGATACATGTGTCTGTCCATAAAGACTTGTGCAAATGCCTTTTCAATCTCCTTACCTATCTGTTCATACTCCTTGTTCATAATTTGTAGGGTCCTTGTCTTAGTTTTGAGATGAGGCTTCACTAGATCCAACAATATAGCCTTCTCATCATGTGAGCATATAGGAAGAAGAGTATCCAATGTTTCTTCTCTTATCCTTGTGTCTTCCTCTATTGCATGTCTTTTCATTATCTCCAAAAATTTCCATAACTAATCTAGTGTTACTGTCTTGAGTTCAAGAACTGTCTTCTTGAACTTGATCATATGAGATATGATCATAGAGTGTATCTCGGTTTTATCAATTTCTTGATACTTGTCATAGATTTTAGATAGTGTATCTAATCTCCCTTCATTAACAATCCTGTTCCTCAAAACATTAAGACTGGGTCTAAATGCTACCTCAGGAGGAGCTTGAGTAATCTTAGCTTTGCTCTGAGTGTTCCTTGAAGATGGGTGGTTTGTAGGCACCTGTTTTCTTCCTCTCATTTTCTTTCTTGGTGTAGACAGTGGAGATGAATCTAAGTCAATGGTGGTAGAGGGCATAGAGCTACTCTCTACTTTCTTCTTCTTTTGGATCTGTTCAGCTTTCTCAAGTTCTTTTGCTATCTTGGCATCTCTGGCTTTGTCAAGATCTTCTTGGGTGACTCCATGAACTTTCAGTATGTTGGATGTAATTCTGGATGCTTTCATTTTATTATCAACACTGTGTAAGACAGCATCCACTTCATTGGTATTCTCTATGTATGTGCCCCACCTAGCCTCATTAGGATCTTTGGGCGCTGACAATAGAACTTGCGCATATCCTTCTAGCACATGTTCTTCCACTTCATAACCAAGAGGATGAATCCATTTGGTCCTAGGTTCAACTGCCTCCATGCATGTGCTATTAGTTTCTACCATGAAGCATATGGTATCCTTGTATTTGTCAACTATCTTCTTAGATAATCTGTACCTGTTCTGCATTTTGATTCTGAATGTCTTTATATCCATATCGATAGCATCCCTTGCACTGCTTTCTAATGTGACCTTCAGTGATATCTAAGACATTGTAGGTTTGCTTCTATCTAGGTAGAGGTTTGCAACCTTTCCAACTATGTGGAAATACAAGTAGATGATTAGAGATCCAAACCTAAATGTTTTGCTTCTGCCATGTTTGATAATTCAGATGTTGTCAATCAATTAACCGTGCAAGATCTCACATAAGTTGTATTGAGTGTTATCCTTCACCATTCTGATAGCTGCTAGGAATGTTGTTGTAGAGACACTGTTCAATCTGCTGGATTTCTGAAACTTATACCCTAGTATCATTGTCAAAAATTTTATATCATCTTCTTTGATAGGGTCAACTGTCATTCCGCGCTTGTCACTTCTGGACAGACAAACTTGTTCAATCTGCCTTTTGACAT
The DNA here is from genome assembly GCA_018584345.1 of Thuja plicata. NCBI lineage: Eukaryota > Viridiplantae > Streptophyta > Pinopsida > Cupressales > Cupressaceae > Thuja > Thuja plicata. The sequence goes on along the minus strand of MU223366.1, from coordinate 3,435,127 downwards.
CCTTGCCAGTGGGAAAGAGTGGTCCCATATTGGGAAGTCTAGTTAATTCATGAATTAGGTCTATGGTGATATGCATAGGGACCTCACCAATCCAGTAAAGACCATCATGTATTCTGCTCAACAAAATTTTTACCCATTCAGACTCATCAAACTCATGCGCATTAGAATACTCGAAGATAGGGTTATCAATCAAGTGTGAAAATTCATCTTTGAATGTGTAGTCACGTTTCATCATGGATTCCATATGAGTAGCTATTTTGACATCTACTATTTCCTTCTTAAAGTATATGTACGCGCGGATATCTTCCACATGAACAACACCTAGCGGGGTTTTGGAGAAAGCCCCTTCCACATCATCCAGTATGGATTTGAATGGATACTTCTTGAATACAAACCTTTTCATCTTTTCTATATCAAACACAATTGGAGTCGCCATACTTACTTGGAATTTTATTAAGTAGGGTTTCATGAAATTCTGAAACGGCGCGACTGCTAGGGTTCTGTTTCAAACTTCTTGTCCGTTCGCTCAACTGCCAAATCTGTTATGCCTTTGTGCCTTGATGTCTAGTGCTCCAATTCTCTCCAAATTCTATTCTCTTCAAATGAAAGTGTGAAGAAGATTGAATACTTTCTTTTCTTTATACAATCTACCACATTTAATGTTTGCAACCGTACGCAAATTACCTAGAGATTCTAAAACTTTGATCCTGATGCATTATAGACAATGCGTGAATGCACATAGAAATATTATGTTCTTGTAACCATGATATCATAGGCGCATACTCAGAGGTGAGTATACCAACCGCGCAGGGGTCCTGAGCTAGAATAGCTCCCCGTAAGACCAAGAAGGTCTATTCGGGCAGAAGTAGAGGGTGCGTCCACTGTGGATGCATCAACTACTTCATCAACATCATTGTCCTTCTTTGCTTTGACCCAAATTTTTCTTGAATCTTCATTTGCTTGAACAAACTTAACTTCTCCTTTCTCTTCAAATAGTGATTTCTTAGGTTCATCTTGCTTCTGAGTTTTGGATCTACAAAACTTTGAGATGTGTCCTGCCTTTCCACATGTGTGACAAATGATAGGAAGTTTGATTCTTTTGTTCATCATGCTGCATTTCTTTTCTATGTGTCCATTGTAGTTGCATATCTGACATGTAGTGATCTGCAAATTCCTTTGAGGTTGATTTCTCTGATTGTTTTGATTCATTCTTCTTTGATTCTACTGTGACTGAGTTCTGCAATGTATAGCCCTATGACCAAATTTATTGCAAGAGAAACAATAACCATTAAAGGGTCTTAACTTTTTTCAATCTCTTTCCAAATGACCATGTTTGTTACATGCATAACAAGTTTTGTTAATTTGCTTGATTTCCCTTTTTGGTAGATCAGTTTTAATCTCTTCAATATTTTCAACTTTCCTTGCTTCTGAAAGTTCTAAATGAGGTTTCTCTCTTTCTTGTGATGAATTGACTTCAGTTTGTGTTATATTGAATCCAAGACCAGTAGTGTCACCTTTTTTCTTTTGTGCATTGAGCTGAGATTCAAGTGAATTAGAACTTGTGTGGAGTTTATTCATCTTATCCTTTGCTTCTGATAATTCAGATTCCAACTTTTTTATGTTTTCCAATTCCAAAACTTTCATCTTTGCTTTTAAAAGTTCATCATCTAGTTGCTTGCTTTCTTTGATCTTTTCTTCAATAGCAATTTGGTTGTCTATGAGTTGTTCATCCAGATTCTCAACATTATCTTTCAGAGACATATTCTCTCCATTGAGATTTTTGATCATTTTCCCTAAGTCACTTGTAGAACAATATTTCAAATCTTTTCTTAGTTTCTTGATAAGCATTTGTGAGTCATCAACTTTTAGTCTAAGTTCTTCATTTTCTTTTTCAGATCTATCAAGATCTTCAAGAGTTGCTTCAAGATTCTTTTTCAAATTTTTTGCTTCTACTGAGTCCATGATCTCCTCAAGTGGTTAAACTTATTTTTTGAGGACCAGAGATCTGATACCAATTGTTAGAAATAGTGAGAAGGGGGGGTGAATAAGTGTTTGTCAATTATTTACTTTTAGCAACTTAAACATAAATCAAGCATACATAGAATGAAGCTTAACATAACAACTCATAACACATGATATGATTACGGGGAAACCTTGATCAAAGGAAAACCCCAGTGGGAATTAGTACCCACAAATATTGTACTAAGTATAATGAACTTGTGAGAGTTCCTTTGCCCTATTAGAAGCAGTCTTTACAATATAAGTACAATGACCTGGTTAAAGGTCAGATCCTGTTAGGAGTCTTATAAAACCCTATTAAAGGTATATGGCTCACTACCCAATAAGATGAAGGCTACAACCTTCTGAAAGATGATATGCACTATATCAGAATGAACTGCTGTGATGACATTCTTGTTTGATCAGTTCTGTGTATGCGTGAATGCTCTTACTCTCTTAAAGAGATATATCATATACTGACTTCATAGTATTGTCCCTCTGTATCTTCCTCTTACATAATAATCGGCACTTATTTCATAGCTTTACATTACATACTTATATATTCAAATCCGAATAGGCGCGACCCAAAACAAAACACTAGTCAGCCCTAAAACAAAATATACAATGCTTCCAAACAAGTCAAGTTCAAGCGTGTTTACTACAATGTTTATTACATCATTACAAACATATAACAAAAACTGCTTAGCCATTACATCATAAAATAACATGCACTGATCAAAATAATTAGTCGGCTTCCATGCTCTGTCTCCTGGACTGCTGGTCTATTGATCTGATTGTATATTTTCCATACTATAGTTTCGTACTATGCATTTCTGGATGTAGCATGTACACATGTCATACAACTTATATCTAAACGTGCATAAGCTGAATCAATCTCTCGCAAGTGCGCTGATGTGTTGGTCGTTGAGTATCTCTGTCTGCCCTATTTTCCTTAGTCATTTTGTCTTTTATGATAGAGACTAAGTATGACTTTGTTTCCATGATGACAACATAAAATGAGTCATGCATCCTCAGGTAGTCAACTTGCCAACAATTTGAATTCATGATTTTTGTAATGTAGAATGTTCATGAAATTTTAAGTATATACTATAATCATATAATTATTAATGTCCTTTTTCCTCACTGTAAAGTGTAAATGCCTCATCCCTCAATACCTCATATTCATGCAGCCATGTTAATATGTTATTTCAAGAATCAAGAATCAAGATTCAAAACTTAAGCTGGCCTGGTTCCGAAGTTACGCAAACAGTTCATCTAACCCTGTCTCAACTTTGCTACATGTAAATTAGAGGCCTTTGGAACTCTTCTGAAGTTATGGTGATGATCTTCTTAACATCTTTGCTATCATATAACCTTTCAAAGTCCTGCACAAAGCCTTTCGTAACCTCTGAACTGTTTAATCTTGTAACTGATTAACCTTTCCAAAGCTACGCCAATCTGCCAAATGCTTCATTTCAACTTCGTAACATGTAAATTAGAGGTCTTTGGAACCCTTTTGAAGTTACGGTGATGGTCTTCTTAACATCTCTTCTATCATATAACCTTGAAAAGTCCCGCACAAAGCCTTTCGTAACCTCTGAACTGTTTAATCCTGTAACTGATTAACCTTTCCAAAGTTACGCCAATCCACCAAATACTTCATCACAACTTTGTAACGTGTAAATTAGAGGCCTTTGGAACCCTTTCAAAGTTACGATGATAGTCTTCTTAACATATCTTCTATCATATAACCTTGTGAATTCCCGCACAAAGCCTTTTGTAACCTCTGAACTGTTTAATCTTGTAACTGAGTAACCTTTCTAAAGTTACACCAATCTGCCAAATGCTTCATCACAAGTTCGTAACCGCCAATACTAACGGCCAACAAACCCTCATGAAGCTTTGTAACCACCTGATCATTACTATCATAGGTTCAAAAGTTTGCAGCCCATCGGGCCATCACCATCCTAACCATTTAACTATTGAGAAGTTACGAAACAGCCTGGTGTTACTTCAGAACATTGTCATTGGTCAAAGCTTTGTAATTTCCTAGAAATTGTCAATATATTATTTTTCATACTCATTAGTCATTCTTGAATCCTAATTTCCTAATACTAAGCATTTACTTAATTCCTTAATTCCTACACAAAAGTATTTACTTAATTTAATAATTCCTAAATTCCTAATTTCCTAAAAGAAAATATTAATATAATAATATGACATTATACATTATTACATTCAATTTTAAACAAATTGCAATGGCGATCTTGAGCTCTTTACAAAATTACACAAGCACAAAAAATTACAAAATATCCTTGTATTAACTTCCTTGAAATTTATACATTAATGATCAAGATTCAATGATCATATTACTAGAGACTTCTATCACAAAATTACAAAATATCCTTGTATTAACTTCCTCTAAATTTATACATCAAATTCAATGATCAATGATCATAGTACTAGAGACTTCTATCAGGATTCAGAAAATTACAAAATATCCTTGTATAATTGTATTAACTTCCCTGAAATTTATACGTTAATGTCAGTGATTAATGATCATAATACCAGAGACTTCTATCAAAAAATAAAAACTAACATTGGTAAACAAGCTTGGAAATAGTTATAAGAGCGATAGCTGGCAGCCTGAATTCTTCAGAATCAGTCTTAGTTTTCACCAAAGGTGTATCCATAGTAGGTGAACCGCAAAGATAAGATACCCTGTTTGAATTAACTTACCTCCCTTTATTGGCTCTTCATCTAATACCAGAACTGTCTCAACTACTTCCATCATCCATGTCAATGTGACAAGGCTTGAATCTCTCAAATGTTTTCCCACACCACAATTTTCCTCTTTCATGGCCAACTTATCGCTCTAACTGTATCCAATTCTTCAAGGCATTTTTTCCACTTGGTGTCCATTATGGCTCGAGATTCAACAAAAAACTTATTCATGTCAATCTCCTTCTTGTACAATTCATCCACAACTTCAAAAAAAGTTTAAATGTCAGCATCACCAACAAAATAAGAATCCACCTTGCTAGCATCCAAAATTTGGTTGAAAGAATTAACCCAATCCTGCCAGTCCTTCAATTGTCCCTCTATGTCCACAATAGCAGGGATATATCCTTCAAACTCAATTCAGAAAAAACACTTTAGCTTTGACTTAATTTTTTTTAACTTGCCATTGAAAAATGCATACAAATCCTTTACTAATAACACCATTTCCTTAACATCAATTATTTTGTCATGTAACTCCATTTTTTCCCATTAGTAAAATTAACCTCTCAAAGAATTGCAAGTTTGGGCCCAAAGTATTAAATAATGGGGTTAGTACAAACAAGGCATTAGAACATTGATATTTTTCCCCCTGCAAAGAAATGAATGTGCTATGAATGATTTGAGACTTCCCTTTTAAAACATTTACTCTGTGCAATAGCACCTTCTTCAACGTCTCCTTTTCAACAATTTCAGTATCAACAGGCTGATCAACCTCCATTATTATGTTTTCTATTGCAAGTTTTGAAACTAAGTGTTAGAATGAATTTAGAATAACTAAGAGGGGAGGGGTGAATCAGTTATCCTCAGGTCTAGATGTAGAAATAAAAACTTTCTATATTTCAGATCTACTCGGCAACAGTAGCATATGTTAACAACTTTAATAATGCAGTTTACTGTTTAATGGAATTATCTTGTAGGAACATAACAGTAAAACAAACCATAAGCATTCACACAAGTTGACACAAGTATTTAACATGGAAACCCAATATGGGAAAAACCACCAATAACATGCTACCAAGTTTTCACTCTTTTGAAGTGAGCTCTGTGAGGAGCCAACCCTGTTAAAGGTTACAATAACACACTATTAGGTGTGACCGGGTTAAAGGATTTAATCACCCTGTTAGGAGTGGCCTTGTTAGAGGACTTAGAACATTCCACCTTAATGTCACCTTGTTAGAGGAATTATACAAATGACTCTTAGGTCAACCTTGTTAAAGGATTTTAATTGATACAATGGTTATAAAGTAATCAGCAGTTGTGATCTGATACATACAACTTACTTTGCAAATTTAGATCCAATTACAGCTCTAATGTTAACTTACTGGATAGCCTGCATTATCATTTCAACCTTCTGATCTGCTTGGAAATCCATCAAGCAATCACACATGCAACTCTCTGCTTCTGTATTCAGCCGTCTCTGCTAGATCATGCCAAACAGTAAATCAACTATGCAATCCTCTTACATACACACATGTACTACACATTCAGCAGCACACTTAATGAATAAGCCCTTGAGGTTATCATATACCTCTCTATCTAGATCAGATAAATCTTTTGCTGCTTAAACAAGATCGTAGATCTTAGGTTAGCTCAGATCCAATGGATCATTCCATCTTTGCATTACATTTACTTCTCCAAAGTAGTCTCTAATTAAATCTTGAAACCATGCAGTAATTATGGTTTCCCATACATTAAATGACGTGGATCAATCTTTAATTAACATTTCATATCCCAATAAAATTAACTAAGTCGGCCAGAGATCTCAAATCTCATCATTAATCCAATTACTATAAGTTGGCCAACATCACTATTTCCACTTAGTAATTTCACTGGTGCTCAGCGTTGAACAACTTTTCTCGTCACAAACAACTTTGCTCAACACAAGCAATTTTGCTCGACACACAACTTTGCTTGGAACAGAACAACCAAAAAAACTGTCTTTGAAAGATAAACAACTAATTGCTTTGCCAGAGTGCCAACTGATCAAGTACCCTTTTATTTACCTTAACTCAACCATTCACTTGGTCTTCTTGTTAAATCATCTTCATCAAAAATGGATATGGTACTCAAACAGATAACAATAGTCTCACCAATTAAGGTTTGACAGCAATGACAAAATAACAATTGCTTGCATTGTCACTTTCCAACAATCTCCCTCTTTGGCATTGATGGCATCACAAAATATTAAAACAATGATTTAACAAGCATAGTTACCATACAATCCAAAAAGTCACTTGTGATCCTTGATATGAATGAATCTTCATTAATGTCTTTAGCTTCATTCTGATTCTCATCTGTAAAACATTTATCCCTCTATGTCTGTAATCACACTGTAATCATCTGTGTCTAATCATCTGTAGACTCCCTCTAAGTAGATAATCACTTTAATGTTTTAAGTAGTAACTTTTTCCTCTATATAGGTAATCTGTCTTTCCCTCTTTCCTTTATGTAATCTCTCCCTCTTTATAGGTAATCTCTCCCTCTTTGAAAACAATGCTAAAGATGGTGATATCTTTATCATGTAGATCTTCAGTATCATGCTGATCCTGTCACCTTAAGTATGACTAGTTTTCTTTTTTGTCATTGTCCAACTTCACAACTTTAGCCAGCATCCTAAAGTGTGACTAACTATGCATCAATGTGTCAAGTATTCTGAATATAATATTTGATGCAACAATAGCATATAGAACTTAATTAGCCTCAGTTAGGGGAATCACCCCCATTTTACCTCGTAGTTACTCATGAGCATCCTTGGGTAGTGCTTTTGTGAATATGTCTGCTAATTGTTCTTTAGTGTTCACATAATCCAGTCTCACTTCTTTATTCTGAACTAGCTCCCTCAAGTAATGATACTTGATAGCTATATGCTTTGTCTTTGAGAGCATAACAGGATTTTTAGAAATATTAATAGCACTTGTGTTATCACAATATATGACAACTGGGTCAGTGATTTCTTCCTTCATACCTTTCAGTAGTATCTTCAACCACACAATGTTACAATAGTTAACTGCTGCTGCCACATACTCGACTTCAGCTATAGATTGTGAGGTGTAGTTCTGTTTCTTTCTTGTCCAGGAGATCAATCTTTTTCCTAAAAGAAATGCTCCACCAGTAGTGCTTTTCCTGTCATCAACATTTCCAGCCCAATCAGAGTCAGTGTAAACTCTGAGTTCAAACTTGTCATTCTTTTGTAGTATAGACCATAGTCATTAGTTCCTTTCAAATATCTTGGAATCCTTTTTACTGCCATCATGTGAGTTTCCTTGGGGTTAGCAGAAAATCTTGCAACAATTCCAACAGCTAGGGCAATATCAGGTCTACTATGTACAACATATTGTAGTTTTCCAATCATTGATCTATAGAGTGTTTGGTTCACTTCTTTTGTGTCATCACCTTTTGTCATCTTCTGTCCAGTAGCCATGGGTGTACTCACTAGTTTGGACTCTTCCATTCCAAAAAATTTCAGTATCTCTTTGAAATATTTAGATTGAGTGATATAGATACCATTCTTCATTTGATAAATTTGTAAGCCAAAAAAGAATTTTATTTCACCAAACATAGACATCTCAAACTTATTTTGCATCTCTGTTGCAAATTTTTGGCATAACACATCTTGTCCACTAAATATGATGTCATCTACAAAAATTTCAGCTAATAATGTACCTTTGCTTTGCTCTATCTTTAAGTATAGGTTGATGTTGTCATTGGTTCTTGCAAATCCAATCTTGATCAGATAATTGTGAAATCTCTCATACCATGATCTTGGCACTTGCTTCAATCCATATAATGCTTTGTGTAGTTTTCAAACCATATCCCTTTTGTTTGGGTCAACAAAACCATCAGCTTTCTCAATATACACTTCTACTTCCAAGATACCATTGAGAAATGCAAATTTTACATCCATCTGATAAACTTTGAATCCTTTATAGGCTGCATATGCAAGTAAGGTTCTAACTCCTTCCAATCTTGCAACTGGGGTGAAAGTTTCACCATATTCAATTCCTTCCTCCTGTGCATAACCCTTTCATACCAGTCTAGCTTTGTTTCTTGTCACATCTCCATGTTCATTCAGCTTATTCCTGAATACCCACTTTGTGACAATTACATGTTTATCCTTCAGCCTAGGTACAAGTGTCCAAGTTTTGTTCTTCTCAATTTGTTCAATTTCCTCATTCATTGCTTGTATCCAATCTTCATTTTCTAAAGCATCTTTCACTATTTTGGGCTCAAATTTACATAACAGACATGTGCCATTTTTCAACTTACTTCATTTCATAACAGCAGAATCCTTTGATCCAATGATTTGATCAAAATTGTGGTTTCTTCTCACATATTTTGCTAGAGTAGGCTCAGTCCTTGCTTTAGGTTCATTGTCTATATTCAGTTCTGGTTGATTCTATGACTCAGCATATCCATCAGATAGCTCGGCATTCACTTCCAGTTGCTCGGAAACTCCACTCTATGACTCAGAAGGTGCATGTTGTTTCTTAGCAGTAGTCTCAAGTAGTGAATTAGAATCTTCCTCATCCAGATATACGAATGATCTGTAGCTTTCAGGCTCTTGAGTACTTTCAGCTTCATTTCTTTCTGCAAACTCATCAATTCTTAAATTTGCGCTTTCAACAACTTTGTTAGTATTATAATTCAAACATTTGTATGCTTTGCTTTTCATTGAATAACCAAGGAATATTCCTTCTTTACCTTTAGCATCAAGTTTTCCATTTCTGTTGTCTTTTAGTATAAAACATTTTCTTCCAAATACTTTAAAGTACTTTACACTAGGTGCATAACCATACCAAAGTTCATAAGGTGTAGCATTTGTACCTTTCTTGACTTGAACTCTATTCAGTGTATAGACTGCAGTACTTACAACTTCTTTCCAATATTTTTGTGCAACATTTTTCTCCATCATTAGTGTTCTAGCATAGTCCATGATAGATCTGTTCCTGCGTTCAGCAATACCATTTTGTGGAGGAGTCATGGGTGCGAACATCTGTCTCTTTATGCCTCAATCATTGTAGAACCTATTAAACTCATTAGAAATAAACTCTCCACCTCTGTTAGATCTTAAGCATTTCAAACTTTTGCCTATTTCCTTTTCAACTTTAGCTAAGTACCATTTAAATAATTGGAATGCATCAGATTTTTCCTTGAGAAACATTACAGTCATCATCCTTGAATAATCATCA